>KE505302.1:333558-345273 GCA_000441515.1 Elaeis oleifera | reverse complement strand
ATCTAAATAATTTATGATTAATTATAATTTTAGCAAAATAAATTCAAATATAAAAATTAGATTTTATGATTTGAATTGTATAATTGCATATGATGTAGAAATCTAAATTTTATGATACATATGATGTATACATGAAATTGATATATGTTTAATTGTTCAACATAGCATTTAAAAATTAGTTTTTGATTTTAAACATATGGTGTGCTTCACATGAAACCCTAGTAGAACAGTTCTATAAATTGAAACACATATTTTACATATTAATTTAAATTAATTTTTAAAATATCTATATTTGAGAATTGAAGATCTTAAGATACCTCATAAATCGATAGACAATGGGTTAGCATGAATCAGGTCATCTAACTAGGTTAGACCTAGGTTAGAATAAATATGGATTAATTAGAGAAATTAATTATATCTAATTAAATATTGAATAATTAAGTCAGAATTTTTCTAGATCAATCTCAATAGTTGTAGCTTGATCAAGTCTATATTTTTGACCATACCAATTACACTATGATCGTGGCTCAAAGGTTTAGCCTGAATCTTTAGTTGACTGAATTGAAACTAATCGACCAATTGGAGTCTAAGGTAAGTTTGACAATATTACAAGATAATTTGACCGGTGGTTTTAATTGAAAGTCCGGTTACCTGGCCATTATGATAGTGTCTAAGACAAGCCGAGGTAGATCCTCTCATCGATCTCACTTACCTAGCCAAATCGATAGATTATGTTTTGATTAGGTCACTAATTGATTTGAGCTGACCCATGTCATTAAGATGAATCAGTATGACTGATTTAGATATCCTTAGACTAGCTTGTATGGAGTCTTCTTCATGATTTGGTGAAGTCAATGGAAAGATTTATGACTCGCAGGTCAATCTCTTCTCTTATTCTCAAATCATTAAATCAAATTCTCTAAATTATTAGATCCTAAAAATGATACAAATATGGGGATAACTAGTTCATAGCCTCCTATTAAGGTGTGTGATAATGCATCCAATATTCTAAATAGGTACTGGAGGTGCCACATGCCTGGTGTCTATTAGATATTGGAATTATCATTCATCATATGGCCATCTTGTTGTGCCCTTCAGATCAATGGTCAAGTTGGCCAAGCCGCACTTGGATCTGAGCATTCATTTGTTGGATATACTTGATATTGTCATGTTAATAGTTAAATCTAATGAAAATTTTCAATGGAGGTGCTATACACTTGCTGAAGAGATATCTGGGATAAAATTTAATTGCTAAAAATTATTTGATGAAATAATTGATTAAGAACTTACCCATGAACGTACTGAAATTTGTTGAGCCACACTCGGGCCCGAATGTAGTCTGTGTGGATTTTAGTACCCGCTAAGGGATTAATATAATTCTTCGAATTGGAGGTAGAGACTGTCAATTCGTATAAAATAATAAGAGGATCTTTAGACTAAAATTTATATTTTTAGAATTTAAATAATTCATATACTAATAGATTTTGATTTTCTTTTCAGCTATGGCCAATACATTATCGCTTCGATCACTGTTGAATAGTGACAAGCTTATCAGATCAAATTTCGATAATTGATATCAAAAGCTTAAGATCGTCTTAGAGTATGAAAGGATCCTGTACATGCTTACAGATCCTGCATTCGAAGAATCTGCTACCAACGCACCCGTGCTGTGAGAGACACTTATATGAAGTAGCTCAGTGATTGCACTACAGTGCATTGCATCATGAGGGCATCCATGAATGATGAATTTGGCCATAAGTTTGAGGATGCACAGTTTGAGAAGATGATTCAATTATTAAATGAGTCTTTCGGTATCTCTGAGGATGCTGAGAGACATAAAATTTTTTATGCTGTGTTCAATGCCCGTATACAAGAAGGAGCGTTAGTCACAGATCATGTATTATATATGAACAACCAAATTGAACACTTAAGCAAACTTGACTTTCTGTTACATGAACAGTTGGGCAAGGTTGCTATCTTAATCTCGCTACCGAAGTTCTACCTATCCTTCTTGAGTTATTATAGAATGACCAAGCCTGTAGTGAACTACCATGATTTACTAGGGTTGCTACAGACATTTGAGAAGGATCATCAACTCCAGAAGAAGTCAATGCATGTTGTGGGAGGATTGTCTGTAGGTCATCATTCCTCCAAGAGAGGAAAGAAGAAAAAGTGCAGAAGAGTTGTGCCATCGATCCAAAGTCAAAGTAAAGTAAAAATCGAAAGTCGATAAGAGCCAGACAGAATGCTTCTTCTGCAAGAAGTTGGATCATTAAAAGAGAAACTATCCTACATATATTGCTTCCTTGACCCAAATAGGCTAGAGAACAAGAGAAACAAGCAATCAATTGCTTCACAAGATACTTATATGATAAATCCTTATAATTCTTGTATGTGATACTACTATCTGAGTATTGGATACCAAATGTCTGATTAATATTTGTAATTCATTGTAGAGACTGCAGGTCAGTAGAAAATTTAGAGAAGACGAGCAATTCCTGAACACCGGAGATGGAAGCCTTATTTAGTTCTAGTTTAAGAACTATGCAGCTTATTTTGAGTCTAGTAGTATCATGTTAGGTGAGTGTCATTATTGTCCTTCCATTCTGATGAATATAATCTCTAAAGATCTTTTGGCTAAACTTGATTTTAAATTTTAATAAAAGATGATTTTTGTGATATCATTATGAATGATACTAAAATCATACGAGGATAATTGAAATATGGTATATACTTACTATCACATCCTGTTGGTATAATATACATATCGAACAAATATTTTAGGATAGATAATGTCAGCAATACCTACTTTTGGTATTGTAGACTGGGTCATGTGAACAAGAACGTGATAGATAGGTTAATCAAGGAGGATATTCTTAAAATTAATGATTGTGAACCATTACTAATCTATGAATCCTATTTACTTGGTAAGATGACCAAGTCACCTTTTAAGAAAAAAATTGAGCGAGCCAATGATGTTCTAGGCCTACTACATAGTGATGTATGTGGACCTATGAATATAGGCATCAGAAGAGGATATTATTACTTCATTATATTTACTGACGATCTATCGAGGTATGGGTATATCTATCTTATGAAGTATAAATCTGAATCATTTAAAATGTTCAAACAATTTTATAGTGAAATAGAAAAATAGATTGAAAAGAGTATTAAAACTCTTCGATCAGATCGAGGAGGTAAATATATTACCAATAATTATCTGACATATCTAGAAAAGAATAAAATTCTCTCACAATAGATCCCTCCTGAAATACCACAACACAATAGAGTGTCAGAAAGAACGAATAGAATATTGTTAGATATGGTTCAATCCATGATAGATTTTATGACTCTGCCAATCTTCTTTTGGGGATATGTTCTTAAAACTATCTGCTACATACTTAATAAGATTTTAAGCAAGTCTGTAAATAAAATACCATATAAGATATGGTCAGGATATAAGCCAGTACTCTTACACTTTAGGGTTTGGAGATGTCCATCTTATGTAAAGCATTTAAAGACAGACAAGCTTGAATCTAAATCTGATAAATGCTTGTTTGTAGGGTACCTTAAGAAATTAAGGATACTACTTCTACCTCGCTGAAGAATAAAGATGTTCATCAGCAACAGGATAGTCTTTTAGAAAAAAAATTTGAAGAAAAACTAATGCCACTAAAATCAAACTTAATGAAGTGCATGAGGTAGAAATACTGGCATATACAGAATCAGATTTGATTGGAGAATCAAATCTAGAGCCTGTAGAGGTGCCACTAAGGAGATCCAATAGAGTACCATGTTAACCAGACAAATACTATGATTTTTGATTTGAGATGGTGATCTTATCAAACTAGATGAGAACGACGAGGATCCGATCACCTATATGGATGCTATGCAAAGGTTCGACTCCTAAAAATAATTTGATGTCATGAAATTCGAGATGAAGTCCATGAAATCAATGATGTATGAACACTGATTGATCCATCTGAAGGGATTAAACCCATAGGGTATAAATATATTTTCAAGAGAAAAAAGGAGTGGATGAAAAGATGGAGACCTATAAAGTCCGTCTAGTTGCCAAGGGATACCGTCAGTATTATGGTATTGACTATGACGAGATGTTCTCTCCTATGGCAATACTCAAGTCCATCTGGATAATGCTTACGATAGTAACACACTTAGATTTTGAGATCTGACAAATGGATGTCAAAATCATCTTCCTTAACGGAAAGCTGGAAGAAGAGGTGTATCTGATATAGCCTGAAGGATTCACATTCTTAGATGAATCTAAAGTATGTAAGCTAAATAGGTTATCTTTGAACTGAAGTAAGCATCTAGGAGTTGAGACATGTATTTTGATAAGTCGATCAAAATATATGGCTTCATCAGGAATGGAGAAGAGCCTTGTATTTATAAGGAGGCTAACGATTCTGTAATCATCTTTCTTATACTGTATGTGAATGATATGCTGTTAATAAAAATGACATTCCAGCTTTGCAAAGTGTAAAACTGTGGCTATCATCAGAGTTCTCCATGAAGGATTTAGGAGAAGCATCCTACATCCTAAGGATAAAGATCTATAGAGATGGATCTAGAAGGTTCTTTGGATTGTCCAATTCATGTACATCGATATCATGCTGAAATGATTCAGCATGGAGAATTTCAGAAAGGGCTATCTATCGATAGGCCAAAAAATTTTTTTTCAAGAAGAATTATCCAACAACCTCTCAAGAGAGAGAGCGTATTAGTAGAATCTCATATATCTCGATCGTGAGATTTATCATTTATACCATGATGTGTACAAGACCGGATGTAGCCTATTCACTAAGAGTAGTGAGTAAGTACCAATTTGACCCGAGAGAGAACCATTGGAAGGTTGTAAAGATAATCCTTAAGTATTTAAGAAATACTAAAGATTAATGGTTATCTATGAAGATACTGACTTGAACTTATGAGATATATTAATTTTAATTTTCAGTCAGATCACGATGATAGTAAAAATCTGTCAGACTACGTGTTCATCATGAACAGAGGAGTAATTTGTTGGAAGAGTTTTAAGCAGTATATGGTGGCTGACTTAATATGCGAAGCGAAATATGTTGCGGTATCTGATGCTGCAAAGGAGGTTATTTGGTTGAAAAAGTTCATCATTGAACTTGGAGTGGTTTCCTCTTTTGATGGTCCAGTTTTACTATATTATGATAGTACTAGAGCCATAGCACAAGCAAAGGAGCCCAAATCGCATCACAGAACCAAACACATTCTGCGATGCTATCATCTTATCCATAAATCATGGATCGAGATAACATCAAGCTTAAAAATATTGATGGAAAAAAAAATCTGACCGATCCCTTCACTAAAGCTCTCGAGATCAAAGTGTTCGATGATCATAAGTAGAAGATGGGTATAAGATACTGTCCTGATTGGCTTAGTCCAAGTGAAAGTTGTTAAAAATTATATCTTAAAGCTAATTGACTTACTGTAAATAATTAAATTTGTATATTAATTATTAATCAATGAATAAAGTTATTTGATTTTTCATCATAAGATGAACACCTTCATTATTAGAACTTTTATATTATAATGAAGTCTTTAGAACTATATTATGATCGATAAAGAAGAATTTATTGAATAGTTCTTAAATATATTCATGACCAAATGATATGTCATTAATAGGATGATAATATTTATCAAGTGTAGGTCGTTGTATGCCATATAGGTTGGGTGTCCTTGTAACCAAGGAACTTGAAAACACTGATATAGCATACAGGTGAGATGTAGGAGTACATCGTTACTGGATAAATGACTCACCTGTTGAGCACTCTACTATCAAGAGCAGCTCGCAAAATATATGGGCATAAATGTCTCTCAGATCTGAGATCACTATAGTGACTTGCAAGCAACTTACTATGCTTGGGTACCAAACTACCTGTATTTCTAATGCAGTGATGAAAAGCTACTGGATACAGTCAAATACTTGTGAAGTCTGGGTGTGGATTAAGATAGGATTAACCTCTCCAAATTATAGGAGTTAATATATCACTATATTTCAATTTAGTAAAACCTTGGCTAGGATAATCCATGTGATGGATTTGAAAGATTGAAATACGATGTGGATGACTATTTAGGGTTGATAGTTAAACCCTAGGTTATCTTGATCATTTGGATCAAAGGAATGAATTATGCAATAAACATATGTCGAGGTTTTTGAATATTATTTTAAAAATATCTGACCTATCCGAACGTCAGGTATCATTGCTAGATGATCACTTCGATTAGTATAGAAAAGAGTTTCTATGCTACCAGCTTAGTGTTCAAACCTATAAAGTCGCACACAAAAATCAAACAATATAAAAAAGAATTGATCAGATATTTATATATTCAATTTGAAAATATGATACTTGATTGAATATATAGATTAACTTGACTGAGAATTAAGTTATAAATCATACAGAATTAAATACTGACTATGTTTAGCTAACACTGCGCATGAGGTGCGGGTTTGATTTCGGAGATGAATTAAAATCAAATCAATAATCCGAATGATTATGGAAGAGTAGATTGAATCCTAATTATTAGATCAGATCTAATATAATTAGATTAAATTTATTAAGATTTGATTGGATTAATTTATCAAGTTGGACTTGGATAAAAATTCTAAGTGGATTAGGATCAGCAGTCTTTTTAAAATTGGTTTGAATCGAATTCGAATTAGATTTGAATTGATCCAAATCTAAACTAAATCTGATTTGATGCACTAACGATCTTTTCAAATATTCTCTCTCCTTATGGGCCAACCTAGATGGTTGGAAAGGGCTGAAAACAGCCCCCTCTCATTGAGCATGCGCCCTAATAAAAGGAGACACATCTCCTACTTATATTAGGATTTCTTGTGTTTTAGGGAGTTTGGATTTGATTTAAATATAGAGAGTCCTTTTCTAGCATCCAAAAGAGTTTGATTTGATCTAGAACCTCTTGCCCATATAAGGAGGGATGTAGAGAAGGAAAAATAAATCAATCAAAGGCTTGGCATGGAGATCCCTTGGTGTGGGCGTCCCTCTCTCTTAGGCATCACCTAGCACTGGGCATCTCTTTCCTCTTGGCATCCTTTTCCTTTTGTGGCAGCATGTGGGCTATTCTAAAGATTTGAGATCAGATTTCAAGTACTCTTCTCCTTCCTCTCCAAAGAAAGAGTTCATCTCTCCCTCCTACAACGTTTGGCGTGCACGCGAAGTAGAGGATCCATGCATCTGCATTTCATGAAGCATATTAATTGAGAAGCTTCTTCAATCTTGATTATTTTTTACTATAAATTAAGTTGAGAATTCATAAATATTATAAAAATTTTAATTGCTAATCTATTCTACATTCCTGACATCCAATGCGATCGGACGAATTTTTCTTTCAGATACGGTGATGGAGATCACGGTATGTCTTACTATCAGACAGAATAGAATCTAAGAGATTACATACAAAAATAGTTTGACCCAATCAATAGCTTGGATCAAAGTTACATTATTAATTAGATTGATGATTTGAATAAATTTATAAATATTATAGATTTAGTAACTGCTAATTGTTAGCACTGAGACTTAATTATAAATATTATAATTTAATTAAATCTAATTAAATTATGGATCGAGTTATAATTAATTTGAATTAGATTTAATTTAATTGAGCTTAATTTATTTTAATGCTAATTAAGTTTAATTATCCAAACCAGATTTGGATTTCAATCCTGATTAGATCAGGTTTGACGGTCTTTCGAATTCGATTCGATTTGGGCTCAATTTAAATTTGATTTAAATCCAGATTAAATCCAATTGGATTTGCCCACCTAAGCCCATATTTATCTGGGTTTCTCTTTCCATCTGGCCAAAAAAGAAGGATGGGTGATGGAAATTCATGCCAATTCGTCTTGGAATGCGTGTGAGAGGATGGGATGAGGTGCCACTTCATTTCTTGGTTAGTTTGAATTCCTATCTAGATAAGGATAAGGCTAACAATTTTAAACTGATTTTAATCTTATTAGAGTTATTGGTGTGGAAGGGGGCTCATGTTTGGATGACAAATAAAAGGGGAGAGGTGGGTGTGCGGCAGAAATAGATAGTTGCATCATAGCAACCTTGCCACCCCTTCCTCCTCCACGCCAAACTTCTCCTTGTTCCCTCCCTTCCATACCCTAGTACCTCTTCCTCTAGATCTGATCTGAGAGATTAGGGAGGCCTTAAAGAGAGAGAGAGAGAATAAATCAAGAAAGGATTCTTGTTTCTTCTTGGTTGTTGAATCAATCCCCATAAACCTACCACAGGGCTGTTTCAAGTGATATTAAGTAAAGGGTCCTGATCCAAGCTGAAGAATGAAGCCTGCAAGGCAGCTAGCACCCTGAGAATTTAGGAGTTCTGATTAGGACATCTCTGTATGGATACTAGCAGAGACCGTGCATGTACGCGGCTACGACAGAAACCCTAGACATCCACAGGATCTAAGGAAGAACAGGGAAAGCGATTAGGTATAACTTATTCCTTTATAGTTTATGATTTTAGATCTATACAATTAATTATTTATGCATGTTAGATGATTCTAGGATTGATTAAGATTGTAAATCTACATGTTTACATCAGATTAAATTTTAAAATCTGCTTTCGTTGTGGTTAGTATAACCGTATCGATCTATGCATACGAATCAACTTGCTTTCTAACAGCAACACCTTATACATCTCATCTAGTTGATGCAATTCATCTCGTTCATGAGAGTCAAAAGTAGATGTCATAGATGATACAACTTTTTCATGATATATCTAAGTTGTATAGGCCCTTGCAAAATCATCACATACCAAATATTCATAAGCATCTTTCAAACCATCCACAAGTCATTACTACATTCCTTACATGGACATAAAATCTTATTTCATGGGCTACATTAGCCAATGTAAAGTCAAGGAATCAGTTGACTCGCTCCAAGTATGCATTATTTGCCCTACACAATGAAAGACAACTCAAACATAATATTATTATAAAGACATCATAAATATGAGCAATGATGCTTAGAAAGATAAAAAAGAGACTTCATTACCTAGATTGATGAAGCCAACTTTTATGCATAATGAAGCTACACAATTGGTTCAAAAAGTCAATTGAATTTGGAAGCCTAATTATATAAACTATTAGAAATTAGATCAAGATTGAAATTTAAAGAAAAAATATTTATCATTTTGAATATATTTTAATGATTAACCAATAGGTTTGCAGCAAAATTTTGCTAGAACTTTTTGCAACCAATATGTTCTTGAGCATTTCTCATAGTATAAATTTAATCTATCATATTTATACATTATATTATACTACGATAACATCAACTTCTCGGACTAAATTCTGATGTTTTCTAATTTTAATCTATTTTTCCTATTAAATTAGGTAGAATCTCATGCTTGACAGCTCTTGCCAAATTCTTAGCAATAGAAGTGGGCACAAACAATCCCACATCAGATAATTAAAACTTTGTATTGCCTTGTATACTCTTAGATCCGTCCACCTAAGAGCTTGGATTTTTAAATAGAATCTTAACATATATAGCTACACATGTAGGATAAGATCATGTTCATGGATGCAGATACTGAGGGGCAGACAAGAATTATGATGTTTTAGCATGGCTATATAATATAATTCAAAGCTATGCCATTTGTTAAGCGACCAATATCAAATAGTTCTCACAACTGCTATTTACTAGTATTTGTCTTTGAGAATGGTTCATTGTTTTTGTGCTGCTATATTTAATTCAAAGCCACCACCCATGAAACTACCAGCATCAAGTATCATAATGGATGAGGATTGGATCACAAGCATCAACAAGTGCTACATCTATCAGAAGAATGCATGAATCACATAATTTATAAAAGATGGGTCAATACAAATAAGATTGGAGTACCATCATTAATCTGAATGTCCAACATCTAACTAACGGACATCATGGCAACCCTAATGTATCCTTCATGTTGGACTCCGATGGTGCAGCGGAAGACTTAGGTGTTTAAAATTTCATTAAAACACCCGATGCACCGAAAATCCTAATGCCCAGAAATCTTTGACTATATAAATCAAAGTACAATAAATATAAATTTGGAATAAAGAATACCTATAGCACTAATCCAATTTTCATGAGGCATCCAAATGTCTGCCCTCCAACAATGATCCACATGAAAATTGAGCCAAGGACAGTGCTCCTTCTTCACCTTACTTCAAGAGTTCTAACCCATAGAACTCGACCAGCCACCAATCGATCAGATTTTTCTTCAGACTTGAGTTTGAACTACCTACTAGAGTTGATCATCTTTTTTGGACCTCTTAAACCCTTAAAGCTATTAGGATTAGACTTGTCTTAAAAGAACAAACCTTGTCCTAAAACCTAGAGTTGTAACAGAGGGAGAGAGGGAGTGGATAGGGGATGTAAAAATTGAATGATCACCCCATCTGCCGTCCCTATTTATAGCATTAGATGGGGCACCAACAGAGAAGGCATGCCTCATCTGGAGTAGCATATCAAGTCCTCGTATCACTTATCTGAGAGTCTTTAAACAGAAAGACTCTTCAGGTTGTGATATGTCGATTTCAGCCCTCTCACACGTGCATGCCCAGAATGAGATGCTTTTTGCATCTCTTCTCACATCAGATTAGCGTAAAATTTTGCCACATAAACCTTTGTTCAAATAGGAAGGCCATCACCAAATGACACCTTATTTGGATAAGAGTTTATATGTGAGAAGGAGTCTTCACCAGAGAGACGTGCGAGCACCTTCTCCCTATCGTGCGCGCACGCCCAGAAAAGGGCATGAAAAGCAACCTTTCTTAATCTAATAATTTTTTATATTTTTACCACGTAATCAGCACTTAAAACTAATCTTTATAACAAAATTATCAGATAAAAGTTACTTAAGACTCCCTGAATAGGAGTCTTCGCATCCCTTCGTGCGTCCAGAAAAAACTATTGCGCGTGCAGCAATATTCCAGCAATTTTCAATCAAATTCTAAAGGATTTTTCATTCTTTAAAAGGTGTGCTAGGTGGTTCATCATCTGATCTAGTTGTCATAAAAATAGAGACTCAAAATAGAAGGATTCTTAGTCCTTTTCCATGCTAAAAATAAAGTGCACATGCGCCTAGCACATTTATGCCAAGAGTCCTTCTCACCTTGGACTCTTGGTTTTGGTGTTAATCAACAGATATGGCACCTCTTTTTAGCTACTTCCAGGTGGCTTGATCTGACCCAAATACCCACCAAATTGGGCTAACAAATCAGCAAAGCACGAGACCAAATTGATCTCCAAAAGAGCTAGGGATTCCACACGTGCTAGCATGCTTATCGAAACCCTGATTGAATCAAAAATTTCAGTCAACCTTTTCAAAAGGGTCTTTGGCCAATTTTCATATATGTGTGATCCATTGGATTCCACATCTAGCCAGCAGTAGGTCTAAGTGTATGTTGGTCTAATTTGATTAGAATTTAATTTAACTAATTTAGGTCCAATCAAGCTAATCCGATTTCAACAATTAAAACTCTTTCTAATTGACGTTCGAATTAAACTCTTTAATTCGATCAAAAATCTATAAGTCAAGATTGACATCTAGCAATATTCATGACTCCTCAGAAGATATAAAAATTGATAAAAATATCAAATATATCCTTCAGTGGTAAGTTATCGTGCAATATAATCTTTTGATC
>KE505302.1:268116-280137 GCA_000441515.1 Elaeis oleifera | reverse complement strand
AAGAAGATGTTAGCATCATAAATTATCAAAATACCTATAATAAATGTAAAAATATACCACTTATCACTTTCCTTGAGCTTGGATAGGTTTAGATCTGGTATCTTGCATGTGGGGTTAAAAGATTTAATCCAATTTATTTTTCGCTGTCTATTTTCAAAGTTTTGAAATCTACACATGCTGCCTACCCATTTTTAATAGTGGTATCAAAGCCACATATTTTGAAAATATATATGATCTAATTTTTAGATTAGATCTGAAAGTTTTAATAATTTAAAATCAATTTTATACTGATACAAGGTTGTCCTGGTATAGGGTTACCCCCTATACTATAAAGATTGTCCTAGCACAAGATTGATCAATTTTGAAAATTATTTTGAAATAATTAAATCAAATCTTTTAGATCTAAAAATTAACGTATGTGATATATTTATTTTTGAGTTTAGATCTGAAATTAGAATGATTAAAAGTTTACATCAAACTGATATAAGGTTGTCCTGATATAGGATTTACCTCCTATATTGTAAAGATTGTCCTAGTTTGATGTGAATTAGTTTTTGAAAAGATATTTTAAAATATTTTAATCATTATTTTAGATCTAATTTTATATATATCTGATATGTGTAAATTTAATTTTAGATCTAAAATTAATGTATTTATGATGCATATTTGATTTAGATCTGAAGCTACGTATATTCGATATATGAAATTAGGTTTAGATCTGAAACAGTTTCAAGATCATAAACCATTAATTGCATACAATGAAACATAATCTAAAAATTATTTTTAGATCTAAAATTATGTTGTTGCATATGGGTATGGATTGAACAAATTAGATCTAAGTGCACAAACTATAATTAGGGTCTAATTGATTAGATCAGGCTAGAACCTATTTTCGATTTTGAGCAGTTGATTGAACCTAATCAATGGATGATTAGGATTAGATCAAAAGGGCTCAAAGTCAACTTTAGTTGTAGTTCATCGCATCGATTCATATTTTAATATGAGTTGATTGACTCAAGATCGAATTTGGCTTAGTGGTTCGGACCCATTTCAAAAGGTTAATCTAATCGATTCTAATTGACCAATTTGATGTCTAAGGCAAGTATTTAAATGGTGGTTATTTAATTGATTCCATTGTCTGACCTAATCAATTTTGATTGGTGTCTAAGGAAAGCAACTGAGGGATTTCCACGCATCTTAACTTACGTGGCCATCTTGGGAGATTTAGTTTCATGTTAGGCTACTTATTGACTCAAGTTCACCCATGCCAACTAGACTGGTCAGATATATTGATGTGCTGACCTAATTTAATCAGACAGATGTTAGATCTGCTGATTTAGAAGAGATCTAAACTCAAATCTTCTCATTAAATATTAAGTCTAGAGATCTTCTATCATTGTAGAGATGCAGATGCCTTCCTGATGTTGATCGTTCTCGACTAGTTATGGTGGTTCAATTACATCGAGAAGGTACAATCACTCTATTGACATGTGATGTCCTGGGATAGAGATGGGGTTGGGCCCAATAACTATTAAATGAGGGTTTCAATGACGGCTTTGCATCCACTGGTGAACGATGGATCTGACATAACTAAGGAATGTGCCAATAACTGTTAGGTGAAGCCACAAGAATTAGAGATCAAGCCCACTGCATCTTGCTTAGTAAAGTAATGGACAAAATATTGTCCACTCATTAGTCTGTATTCATCAATAACTGTTAGGTGAGGTGTACATAGATTAATGGGATCGCAGTACCCACTTGAAATCGATCGCATATAGATTTTGTTCTCCATCCGAGGAGTATAGGAGATTTGAAAAAATAGTGAGAGCCCTTGTTTGGCTTTAAAATCTCTAGAACAAACAATATTATAAGTATAAAATCTAACTAGAAATTGTTCTCTTTATAGATAGCCATATCGAGTTCAAACCCCTTAGACCGAATCCTCGATACAAATAAGTTGACCGGCATCAATTACAAAGATTGACTCCAAAATTTGAGAATCATTTTCAATTTCAAAAAACTCACTCATGTCCTTAACCAAAAAGTACCTGCGTTACCTCCTCATCCATTCACTAATCAACGAGCTGCACTTGAGAAGTGGATGGATGAAGATAATAAGGTGAAGTGCTACATCTTAGCATCCATGTCCAATGATCTTCAACAACAGCATGAAGATATGAGGACTGCCAGAGAGATGCTGATTCACCTACAAGAGTTATATGGTGAACATAATCGCACAGCTTGCTTTGAGGTCTCTCGGAGACTTTTCAGAGCAAAGATGCATGATGGGCATTCCGTCGATGATCATTGTTTGACAATGATTAAGGATATAGAGGAGCTTCAGAAGCTCGGTATGAACATAGATAAGGAACTGCAGGTGGATCTGATCCTCCAGTCTCTTTCTAACTCATATGGGTAGTTCATTATGAACTACCATATGAATAAGATTGATGCCACTTTACCAAAGTTATTGAATATGCTAGTGACTACAGAGGGCACCTTGAAGAGTTCAAGGGGTATAGTTCTGACTGTGGAACGGATTTCCTCTAAAAGGAAGTTTTCTTTCAAGAAAAAAAAAGTCCGCAAAGAAGCAGAAGAACGAAGCCAAGCCCAAGAAATAGGTTTCGAAGAAGACCGACGATAAAAAAAATATTTTCATTATAATATCAAAGGCCACTGAAAAAAGAACTGTCCGGCCTACCTAGCGACTGTCAAGAATAGGAAGAAGGATGGGCCTTTTGAAGGTACATCTGAGTTGCTCATTATTGAAATTAATCTAACGATTTTTCCTTCTTCTAGTTGGATTCTTGATTTTAGTTCAAATGCTCATTTGTGCACTTCAATGTAGGGTCTTGAAGAAGTTAGGGGGTTGAGAGAAGACGAGATCACTCTCCGGGTCGGCAATGGAGCAAGGGTTACTGCTGTGGCCGTCGAAACCTATCCTTTACGACTACCGTTAGGATTTAGTTTGCTTTTAAAAGACTGTTATTTTGTACTTGTAGCCAGTAGAAATTTGATTTCTATCTCTGTATTGGCACAGGATAATTATAATTTCTATTTCAATAAAGACATGTGTTCTATTTATTTGAAATAACTTATGGCACGTGCTTTCTTGATTGACGGTCTTTACCATTTGCATACAGATGCAAGTATAAACATTAACGAGCAAATAGTAAATACCTAGGATCTAAGAGATCTAGAGATAGGATCAGCTAAAAGTATCTGTGGCACCTTAGGCTAGGTCATATTGGAGAGGACAGACTCAACAAATTGGAGAAAGATGGTCTTCTTGGACCATTGACTTCTGAGTCTTATCCAGTCTGTGAATCATGTCTTCAAAATAATAGCCAAGTTGCCCTTTGTGGGACAAGAAGAAAGGGCCACTGAGATATTAGCTTTGGTACAAACTGACGTGTGCAGTCCATTTGATGTAGAAGCTAGGAGTGGCTATATCTACTTCATAACCTTTACTAATGATTATTCACGGTATGGGTTTGTGTATTTGATGCACCGAAAGTCTGAAGCCTTTGAAAAGTTCATAGAATTCAGACATGAAGTAGAAAAATAAATCAAAAAACTCATAAAGGTTCTTTGATCATATCGAGGAGAAAAATACCTTAGTAGAAAATTTCGGACCTATCTTAAGGATAATGGCATAGTCTCACAGTGGATACCTCCAAGGACACCTCAGCTCAACGGGATATCCGAAAGGAGGAATCAGACCCTATTAGATATGGTCCGATCTATGATGAGCTTCATAGACTTTTCTGATTTTCTCTGGGGACATGCTTTGCTTTCTGCGATTCATCTCTTGAATCGGGTTCCCTCTAAATCCATTCCTACCACACCATATAAGTTATGGCATGGGAAGAAGCCAATTTTTGGATACCTCAAGATTTGGAGATGTCCGGCCCATGTCAAGCGATTGCAGGCGGACAAGTTAGAGGCTAGGTCCTTTAGGACTTATTTTATAGGATATCCTAAGAAACTATGGGATACTACTTCTATCTTCCGGAGAATCACAATGTGATTGTGAGCCGTCATGCTGTATTCTTGAAAAAGAGTTTATCCAAGATGGAGGCAGTAGAAGGATGATTGAGCTCGAAGAGAAAATCTCTGAAGAGCATCGAGTCCAAGAACCTGAACCCAGTAATGAGCCAGTAGATGTGATACCTCCTCTATTTTGTAAATCAACTAGGGTCTCCTGTCCTCCTGAAAGATACTTAGGAATTCTTATAGGAGATTTAGAGGAAGCGTTCTTTGTGGGAGAAAAGGATATTAGGAATGATCCCAAAACCTACATGAGGTAATGTTAGGTGTAAACTCCGAGAAATAGATGGAAGCGATAAAGTCAGAAATTGACTCCATGCATTCTAACCAGATTTGGTCCTTAATAGATCCACTTGAAGGTATTGTATCTATTGGATGTAAATGAATTTACAAAAGAAGATTGGGTTAGATGGTAAGGTAGAGACCTATAAGGCAAGACTAGTCACGAAAGGTTATAGTCAACGTGAAGGCATTGACTATCATGAAATTTTTTTTCTGTAGTCATGCTGAAATCCATCCGTACTCTGCTTGCGATAGCAGGATTTCATGATTATGAAATCTGATAGATGGATATGCAAACTGTATTTCTAAATGGATATCTTGAGGAAGATATCTATATGGAATAGCCTCTGAGTTTCACGTCCAATGATGGTGATCATAAGGTTTGCAAGCTGCAAAGGTCCATATATGGACTCAAACAAGCATCTCAGAATTGGAACACTCGTTTCAATGATGTGATCAAAATATTTGATTTCATCAAAAATGAGGAGGAATCATGCGTGTACAAAAAGGTCAGTGGGAGCGTTGTCACATTCTCGCATTGTACGTGGATGATATCCTCCTGATTGAGAATGAAATTTTCATGCTGACGTCGGTCAAAGTATGGTTATCGAAAGAGTTTGCCATGAAAGATCTAGGAGAAGCTTCCTACATTCTTGGTATAAAGGTCTATAGAAATAGATCTAAAAGAATGATGGGACTCTTACAGCATATGTACATAAAGGAGGTGCTGAAAAAGTTCAGTATGAAAAACTCTAAGATGGATCTTTTGCCCCTTAGACATGGCATTTATCTCTCCAAGAAGACGTGTCCTGACACGCCGAAGGAGATCCAACACATGAGTAAGATCCCTTATGCTTTGACAATAGGGAGTCTTATGTATGCCATGTTATGTATACGTCTTGATATAGCACTTGCCGTGAAAGTCACGAGTAGATATGAGGCGAATCTAGGTAAAGAATACTAGATTGCTATTAAAAATATCTTTAAGTACTTGAGAAGGACTAAGAATTTAATGTTGATCTTTGGTGGAGGTTTAGAGCTAAAAGTTGAGAGATACACTGATTCAGACTTTATGGCTGATGTCGATGATAGAAAGTCTACATCAAGGTGTATCTTCTTATGTAATGATGGTGTGGTTAGTTGAAAGAGTTTCAAGCAGCTGATTATTACAGATTCGACCATGAAAGCCGAGTACATCACTGCCTCTGAAGCTGCTAAGAAACCTTTTGATTCAAGAAGTTCATTGCGGAGCTAGGTGTGATGCCATCAAATATCATTGCACTGCACTGCGACAACAACGGCACCATAGCTCTCGCTAAGGAGTCCAGGTCTCATCAGAAGTTCAAGCACATAGAGCGACGATTTTATATCATACGCGAATACCTCGAGAAGAAGTTCATCGAGGTGCAGAGAGTCGACTCCGTGCTGAACATGACAGACCCACTGATCAAGCCTCTCGCCAGCAGAAGACCGAAGCTCACCTTGAGAAGATGGGTCTTAGGTATATGACCAATTGGCTTTAGGTCAAGTGAGAGTTTGTTGGATTTGTGCCCTAGAAGCTAATTATTGGCTGACACGTTATGTAATTCTAGGACCTATACTTGTATTTATAATCTTTTCTTATCAATAAGAATTTTTCATTCTAATCATATTTATATGTCCATGATTTGTCCAAAAGATTAACAAAGATGATTTTTGTATATTCTTAAAGAGTTAAGAATTTGAGATATACATTAATTAGTAGTTAATTTTAAATACTCCTGATCAAAGGATCGTCATGGAGGACAGTGATCAATCTATTTGAGATTGGCGCATGGTTCACCTCCCTTGTGGGCAGATGAGTCTCGGATCTGCAGTATAGAGACACTAGGGTGAAGGTGCAGGTGATTGTTAGAGAACAACTTGCACTGAGCGTGACCAACACGAGAACCACATAGATATCTACTCATTCGTCAGTGATCTTCTTGATGCTGCAGTGGTGTGAGTGGTCCTTTGACCTGCGGTGCCATTGGCTATTTGCAGCGAAGCTATTGGGTTTGACTGCATGTTTCTTAGTCCCTAGCCATTCGGGTCCTTACTGTGTATATTGGTTTCAGTAGGTTCAGATTTGCTGTTTGGAGTAGGATGCATTTAGATAGAATATATCGATCTTGGTAGAAAAGAAGAAGTCCTATGCAATTTGCGAGACTGAGTTCAAAAAGTCTTTGGCCAAAGCAAGAGTGAATACTGAAAAAGAGTTTTCACGGAATTCATAAATGAACTTGAGTCGAGCCAATCTAGCATATGACTGAAATGGGGTTTGACGAGTTCTCCATAACCTTCGTCAAGTCAGGACTCACGATAAAAAGATTGAATCATACGATAACTGCACCTAGAAGTTCGTACTTTCATTCTACTGGGTTGTCACTGCATACTGCTAGATATCACTGATGGATTGTGAGACTCTTCGAGGGTTATCTTGATGATCGATTGGCCTCGAAGGATAGAATTGAAAATATTTCAATCCATCGAAAAGAATTTCGATTATATTGTGATAGAGATCACAATATATCTCACTATCAGATAGAATAGAACCTATGGGATCACACATTAAGGAATTTAATCTCAAATTTGCCAATTGAGCTTATGAAGTTTCAATTGGATTAGGATTTATTGAAATCCTATTAGGTATATGAGAACTATGCTAGCACACGATTAAACCTAATTCTTCTCGGGACTTTGATTTGATCAAGTCCATAGTCTTTAACCTAACCTAAATTCATTTGGGTTTAATTGGACTCTTAATTGTGAGCTCAAGAAGATTTGATTAAGTTAATTAGTTGGCATAATTATCTTAATATTATCTCTTCTTTATCTCCTAATTATCTCTAAGTATGCATGTGGAATAGATGAAAGAATGGGTGGCGCATTTTTCTTTTGAAAATTATTGGATGCCATATCCTAGAGGGGCCCACTCCCTCTTACGTGTCATGGCGTGGGAGAGAGGGTGGGATCCACGCCCCATCTTTTATGGCTAGAGATCCCTTTGTAGGGCGACCATCTGACATGTATTCTATGGATGCCTGTTGTACATACTTAAAAGGATTGATTAATTACTATTTATATCTGATTTTATTTGGCATAAATCAAATTTAAAAAGTAGAGAATTCTTTTGAGATAAAGATCTACCTTTTTAAGATGATAGGGTTCCTAATATGTGTCAGGACTTGTGTCTATTTAAAGTGAGGCTTCTAAGGTTTCTTAATGATTGATTTTGATCAAGAAAATTCCTCTCTCCCTCTCCACGCCTCCTCTCCTTCTTTTCTTCCTTTCCATGCCCAAAAAGTTCGGTGCTTCTCTTCCACATGCCAAGAAGCAAGAGTTGGTGATTTAGAGATTGAAGATCGAGAAGAAGAAGAAAAATGCTGTAAATCAAAGGAGTTGATCTCGCTGTTAAGATCTCGCTGTCAAGATCAAAGGAGTTGATCAAAGTCTTCAAGATCAAGGTTCTTCTTGAGAAGAACAATCACATACAAGAAGAAAAGTTCGAGATCGATCCTGATGGATACCCGTAAAGGCAGGACACGTGTGCGACTCAATCTTCTACGAATCTGATATCATCAAAAGTGGTGAATTTCTACCGCGCAAAAGTAATGAGATCAGATCTCATAATTTTTTTAAAATTTCAGATTGATAATATGTGCTTTTCCTGGGTTTGGGTAGGTTTAGATCTGATATCTTGCATGTGGGGTTAAAGGGTTTAACTCAATTTATTTTTCGCTGTTTGTTTTCAAAGTTTTGAAATCTACATATGCTGCCTACCCATTTTTCTAACATTTGGTTCGTGAGTGGAATCGGAATCGAAATCAGAACAACAATAGGGGGTGTTTGGTTTACAGCCAAAATTAAAATGGGAATGGAAATCAAAATCGAAATTAGAATGAAAATTTGAATCCATAAAGAAATAGGGATTGAGTTCTATATAGATTGAGCCATTCCCATTCCATCCCAGAATTGGAATCAAAATGGAACTCTTTCCAACCAAACATTGGAATGGGAGTTACCCATTTCAATTCCGATTCCAGACTCTCACTACCTCCAACCAAACACCTCCTAGATTTAAATATTAGAGAAAAGTGGAGATTAGATTCAGAAAATTAGGACATCTCCGTTCTTCCAAAATCAAAATCAAAATGAAACTCCCCCAATCAATCTATTTGAATGAGAGTCATCTATTCCTATTTCTATTTTAGAGTCCAACCCCCTTTAAATATACTCTAATATTGTAAGTCTGACCATCCACCTAAAATAACGTCAAATTTAACAGGAACAATATTAACCAGGCCGCTATTTCACGACCGTTCAAACAGCGAGCCTACAGAGAAAATAACTAGTTTGTGGGAACGTTCAGTGGTCGTTTAATACCTTTGACCCTTTTGAGGTCAACTTGAAGGTAGGTGTGTGTATGAGTGTGAGTGTGAGTGTGAGTGTGTGTGTGTATTTGTTATGATAACCTGAAGGCGTATGACTATAATGTAATGGCTTTGGAATGAATATTTTTATGAGTATCCCACTGCTTAAAAGGAACGAATTTTTTTTTTTTAAAATGGATGGTTATGATATCACTCAGCATTATTTCTCCAGTCATCAAATTTTTGTGCTATTTAAAAATTTATCTTCAGCGCCGTTGATGGATGTGACTAATTTACATTTGAAAAACATGATCCCTTGTTTTAGTTCTTTCAAAATATCAAATAGCATGAACTACATGCATAATTATGTCAAGTTTAAATGATTTTTATCATGCTTAATGAAGATTTTTTTGTTTTGAATGATTGAAAGCAGGCAGAAGCCACCTATTTATTGATGAATGCTTCATAAAAAAATGAATAACCACAATTATAAGTATACACCATCAAATAAATTTAATGAAAAATCATGTTGAAATTTTGAAATAGGAGGAGATGTCTCAACCAGTTTATAAATGTTTAAAAGACAGGATTTAGAGAACCTGACTTGTTTGCTGCATGCCGTTTTGCTCTTCATACTTGGCGATATACTAGCCATATGTTTCAATTACCTTTACTTTTGAATCATTGGGTGACTTGTTTGATTACATGCAAAGTTCAAATATTAAGGAAGATGGTCAGATGTAATTGTCTGCGATTACTTGGTCTATATGGCAGAAGAGGAATGAGCGTGTTTTTAAACATGCTTTTCTTCACCGGTATAAATTCTTCGGAGAGCCTTGGTTGCTTCCAATTATATATCTTGCAACCTGTCTGTCTGGGCACTAGGGTAGTTGCACTCATTCTGCTACAATTAGCAGATCTTTTCTTGTTTTCTAGCTACTCCCTCTCTATGGATATATCAAGGTAAACTTCCATGGCTCTCTTGTCTCCAATCAGGCCTCTGCTGCATACATTTTAAGAGATCACAACACTCAGTTTCTGCTAGCAGGATGTAAGAAATTGCATAATATTTGTTCTACATGCTGAGCTGACAGCTGTTTGGCTAGGTGTTTCTATAACGATATTTCAGGCTTCTTATATTCTATCGGAGGGATTGAATCTAATAATTTATTTAAGCTAAAGCATATTCCTATATTATAGGATCTGCGGAAACGGAAGATATTAGTTTCAGATTTTAAAATTGCTCATATTTATTGAGAGATCTATCAAGTTACTGACTATTTAGCTACCAAGGTGAGGTTAGAAGATTTTCAATGGAATAATGTTACTCAGATTGATTACCGTATGGATTTCTCCTTAATGTAGATTCCTATGATGCCTTTTTATAAATATAATTAAATAGGGGAGGACCTAACTGAAGCCCAATTTTAATACAAGATAATAATTGATGCATTTTAAATGCTGAAAAATTTAAGTTCATTATTTCAAAAAAATTAAATTGATTAGAGATACCATAATATAATGAGGATATTTTGAAACTTATATTATGAGTCACACAAGTAGAGATGAAAATGGTATGGATAATACCTGTCTAGATTTATTTTATATTCTAATCAATTTGGATATAGATAAAAATTTGAGGATCTGACTGATATTCATATCTGTATCTATATTCGTTAAAAAAAAAAAAGATATGGATATAGATAGACAACTATCTAATCCGTAACTTAATATTCAAAACTATTTAGAACTCTATATAATTGTATATAGTACTTATTAATTTTTAAAAATATATATAATTATATAAATATACTATTAACTTGATTTATCATTTATCTAGTAATATCTTTAATTCTATAATTATAAAATTTAATTATCCAGTTCATACCCATAATTATGTCTAAACCTCTAATATCCGAATTATATCTATATTCATTTAAAATAATAAAATATCAATTTTTATATTTAAATAATATTTATATTTATATTTATATTTATCAAATAAACAAATATAGATATGTCACCTGGGATAGGTTGCATGGATAAAATAACGGTGCTTACCCAGCCATCCACCAGCTTGGAAGGCAACGGCATATCCCACGCTTTCCTCCCATCGAACTTTCTCGGCTTTGCCGTTTGCTATTGGGATGGTTCCCACTTTCCAAGAGCTTCAGGCTTTTTTTTCTTTATTCTTTTCGAACTTTTTTTTAAAAAATTTGCAAAGAAAAAAGAGATCTTTCTTTCAAACGGGTAGCGGCCATATGGTATGTGATATAATTATTTGCTTTAGCATTAGAGATAGTTTGGGGCTATGAATTTGAAATCATAAGACAATTCAAGTTGTATTCTAACCTAAATTTTGGTAGTCGACTTATAAGAAAGCATTTAATCTATGGTTGTGAAATAAAATTCTAATATTCAATTGGAAGTTTATTTGAAGAATTTGGCACCATTTATGTGATAGATGATGACGAGCACTGTTTATGCATGGAACACCAAATCTAGAGGTAGAGTTCATGGATCACATAGTTTTGGTAAATCACCATTGATATCTTATTACTAGAGCAAATCTGATGATATTAAATTTGTAATTTACTAATTGTTGAAGTTTAGTATGAATCGATATACTTGCATCCCACTATATATTAAGTGAAGGATTGAACTAGGCTTCTCCAGAGTTGACCTCTTCATTTTATAAACAGCTGAATCGAGTTTATTTGAGTGATATATTCTCCAAAACAGGAACTTGATAAATATGGTGTGAACAAATCTTCCTTCCTTTTTTTCAAAACAGTAAAAGTTTGATATATTTCCTCTTCTATCCAATATATAGGTATATAATAAGAGTGGATAAAGCTGTTCTATTCTAATTTATAAAACGAATAGCTTTCATAGCCAGGAATGTCGGCCATATGGGTGAGCACACCAATCCCTTGTAAATTAAATCCATCCTCAACTCACTTTGTTGAGCGCATGCCTCCCCGATTGCATCGTTACGTTTGCAAGCATTAAATTCATCATCTTTTCTAGTGACCATAATATCTTTGAAAGCTATGGATTGCATTGATGTGATTTTTATCTAAAATTTTGTAGTAGTAGGGCGTATGCCAAGTACATGCATGATATTAAATTCAAAGTTGTTATTATGTACAGGTGACCATCATATATTTTTTACTAATATAAATATATTTTGACTTTTTTACAGGAGCTAGACATCTTTATTAATTGCTATAAGCCCACAACAATAGAGAATGAATACAAAAGTCATACGATATGCTTAAAAAAGAAATATATATAT
>KE505302.1:250305-260872 GCA_000441515.1 Elaeis oleifera | reverse complement strand
CATGTAACATTACCATACCTATATCTAATGAATCTAGTGCTAACATCTGTGGACTAGTTACAATGCACATAGATGATTTAAAACTACTTTATAACCTTTATCACACAATTGACTAATACTTAACAGGTTATGTTTAAGACTATATACAAGTAAATATTTTAATGCAAGTAGAGGGAGTGATACCAATGTTATCGATACCAATGATTTTCTTTTGTCATTGTCTCCAAAGGTGACCATCCCTCCATTCTTGGCTTCCATTGTGATGAATTGTGATTCATCACCTATCATGTGTCTTGAGCATCCACTATCAAGATATCACTTCTTTTTTGTTGTTTGGGATGTAAGATACACCTGCACACATGAGATCAAATTTTAACCTTAGGTACCCAAGCTAACTTGGGTCCTTTAGGGTTAGTCACAATGGTTCTTTTGGAACCCATATTTTCTTAACCTTTCTACCATTAAATTTGTTTGATGAATATGTATATGCTTTATGCCCTACCATACCGCATCTAAAATAAGTAATATTTGATAAATTTCTTATGAATTTATTGATAAAATATTTTTGAAGGACTTTTATTTTCTTAGAGTGTTGTAGCCAAGTCCTGTTTTATCATATACAGCCTTTTGACTGTCAATAATCATCTGAAGTTTGTTTGAACTTAAAGTAAATTTGTCAACTATAGATTTTAACTTTGATATCTCTTCCTTTAGTTTTGATTTTTTTATAAGAGTTTCATTTTGACTAGAGAGTTCATCTTTTTCTTTATTAGTGATTGGTTCTTTAGATCTAATTCTTTATTTTCTTATCAATTTTTTCTTTTTTTTACTTAATTCATGGTTTCTTGATTTTAAATTTAAATTTTATTTTAATTTCTAATTCTTTTAGATCATTTAAGAGTTCATGAAAAGCTTTTAATAATTCATCATAAGTAAATTCAAGTTGAGTTTCAAATGATACCTCATTTTCTTATGCCATAAGGCACAGGTTGGCTTCTTTCTGGGTTTCTTCATCAATGGTGGAGTCATCACTGTCACTCCATGGAGCCATCATGGTCTTCTTCTTCTTCTTAAACTTCTTTTGGCCTATCTTGAGCTGAGAGCATTCTGATCTGAAGTTGCCAGGCTTCTTGCACTCATAGCAAATTATGGACTGCTCATTTTCTTTCTCTTTACTTAGCTCCCCCTTAGCTGGTGGCCTTCTCTTGGTCCTTTATCTTTTTCTTCTCATGAACCGTCTGAACTTTCTAGTGATTAGGGCCAAGTCCTCATCTTTTTCACTGTTGTCTGATTTTTCTGAGTCATCTTCTTCTTGAACTATTGACTTAAGGGCTATGGTCCTCTTCTTCTGGTTTTCTCCTCGGTGTGCTGCTTCATGGTCAGTTCATGGGTCATGAGGGATCCAAGCAGTTTCTCCAATGGTAGAACATTCAAGTCCTTGGCCTCTTGGATGCAGTGACTTTCGCTTTCCATGATCTAGGTAATGACCTGAGCACTTTTCTCACTAGATCACTGTTAGAGTAACATTTGTCAAGACTTTTTAAGCCATTTATGATGTCAGTAAACCAAGTGAACATTTGAGTTATTGATTTTTCAGGTTTCATTTTAAACAGTTCATAGTTGTGTACAAGCATATTGATTTTAGATTCTTTTACTTAGTTTGTGCCTTTGTGTGTGACTTCTAGCCTATCCCAAATTTTTTTAGCAGACATGCATGTGAAAATGTGATTAAATTTATTAGCATCCAAAGCACAATATAAAATATTCATGCCTTTAGCATTGAGCTGAGCCATTTTCTTATCAAAATCATCCCATTCACCTTCTAACTTAGGGATAGACATGCCATCAATCAATTTGATGGGTATGTGTGGTCTATTTACTATGATATTTCGTATGTCATAGTCAAGTGCTTGAATAAAAATTTTCATCTGAGCTTTTCAATAGGTGTTGTTTGACTCATTGAAAAGTGGAGGTCGGTTTGTGGATTGTCCCTTGGATAGGGATGTACCAAATTAGGCTGCCATGGATTTTTAGCTCTTGATGGTTAAATCAAGCAAGAACTAGAGTACCGAGCTCTGATACCACTTGTTGTCCAGATATGGAGCCTAAAAGGGGAGTGAATTGGGTCTTTTGAAATTTTAAGATTGAACTACTTAAGCAATGTGCCAAAGTGAAGAGTGAAGTGTATCAACTTGCAATAGAAATAAAATCAAACACAAATAAGAAGTAAGCAAGTAATGAGCACAAAGAACAAGATAAGAGAGGCAAGTACAATAAACACAAAAGATTTATAGTAGTTCGGTGTCAATCTTGCACCTACATCCACTTCTCAAGTCTCTACTTAAAAATTCAATCCACTAAATGGATAATAATAGAATACACCACATCAAACACCTCCGACCCTTGTCTTTCAAGTAAGAACACTTATTTTCGGATACAAGCCAACCTTCAAAACTCTGATTCAGGTTCGGATCAATCCAAACGAGTTTTGGAACCCCCCTAAAACTCAAACACCCAAAAACTATTTAAGAAAAATAGAGTATACAAATTTTAGTACACAAACCCCTAAATACATATAATAAAAGCAATAGAAATACAATACTTAAAGGGTGGAAGCCTTTGTTGTATACTCTTAATGAATTTCACACTTGATTACGGCTGGAGAGTGGTTTGTGAGGTGCTTAAATACTTCAATCTCTCTCGTAGGACTGAAAATAATTTTTCTCGAATTTAATCTTTGAGCTTGCAAAAATCTTATGATTTTTCACTTCAAGAGAGCATTTATAATTGCCATTTATCCTTAAGAATGTCTTAGAGCTGGTTTAGAGCCATTGGAGTGTGTTTAATGTGCATTATACATAAAAATGGACTGAAACTAGCCGTTACGCATGCTCGCAGAAATGGGGCGTCCCACTGGCATGGGGCATCCCAATTTCTCAGACAGAAAATTTTGCTTTCTGTTTTGATCTCAGGATCTCAAAGGGCATCCCATGAGGTGTCCCAATTATATGGGGTGTCCTAGATGGATCATCCCACAGCGTCTCATGATCCAAAATGCTGCGTACCAGCTGCTTAACAGAAGGGGATGATCCAGATGGGTCGTCTCATCATGTTCTAACCCAATTTTGCATGTATTTAAGGTTCGAAACTTACTAAAACTCATCCAAACGCTCTCAAATGAATTCAAATTAATTTGGACACTCTCTAAAGCCTTCAAAACTTCACCAACTTGCTGAAACTTCAACTTTTAACATATTTGATGAAACTTTTCAAATCTAATCTCTTGGACTACCTGAAATATCATAAAATAATCTTCAAATATAGAAAACTCATTAGTAGTCCCCTCAAATGGTTTGTGATCATCAAAATTAATTTTTGGAGTAACAAAATCAATTAGGTCAAACTTTTCATATGCATTCTTATGCAATCATGAGCCTATAAATACAATACAATAGTGGTAAAAGTAACTACTATCCTCATTCTTCAAAAGAATCTTGCTTTCTTTCTAAAGGGAGTCGAGGAAGAGCCAAGGGTGTATCTTTCACATGAAAGAAGGATTCACCTTCCTTTTTACAAATCCACATCTAGATAGTCGCTTTGAGATCTATTTAGGTGGATGAAAGATAAAGTTTGGAGTGCCCTGAGATCTTTGTAGAGTGTGATTCAATGGTGGATTAGTGCAAATAAAAGTGTATCCTTTTCTGGCATGAAAGATATAACCATGATCCCTTTGGAACCATCATTCTAGGACAAAGCTTGGTGATGGCATGCATTCTAAATTAGGTCAAGGAAGGAGGCAGGGAATGGAAGTCAAAGTAGATCCAACATAAATCTTGTATCCCAAGTTTAGAGCAATTGATAGAAGTCTATATCTAGCCCAAGGAGGATGTTGTAGTTTAAAAGTCTTGATCAAGCTGATGAAACCTTTATGGTTGCCAATGGCATGATGGAGTTGGCAGTTAGAGTCACCAAGTTTGGAGGGTTGCAAGAAGGTGTTGTTATGACCGATAGATAAAGTTGATGAAAGGGATGAGGGGTTGGAGCAATCGGTGGCACCACCATTGAAAAAGTAGTGGTGGGATGGACATGGGGATATATAAGGCATGGATAGAGCCATCATAAGCTTAGGAAGGAGAGGTCATGTTTATTGGAGTTGGTTTGGAATCAACAAGTTGATTTAGATTACTAGATAAGATAGCATTGTTGGTGGTCAAAGGTGGCAAGATTAGAGCCGGATTGGTTACGGGAGCTAGTGGGATGGAGAGACAAGAAGAGTATATAGTCTCTTCTTTAAGAACTAACAAATCTCTATTAGTATCAATTATCTCCTCGATTCATAAATCAATTAACAAGGCGAAACATAGAGATCTTTTATATGATTTATTCAATAGCATAAGAGATCTTGAACATAAATGAAGATACTTAAGGAATTATTGACATATACAACATGCGCCATTTTAATTTAGCAAAAAAAAATTTATTGTGGTCATATTTTATAAGACTCAAACTAGTTTCAACTAGAGTATATCCTGTACGATATATGGATATGCTTTTTGCCTTTTTTTTAACTATCCTTGAAATACAATGAAACAATAAATAAATTATAATAAATAAAAAGCTTCGATAGCCAATTTTATTGTATATGCCGGCCTAGGATCCTATCAGATTGCGTGAATGGTGTTAAAGAGAGGTGGTGATCAGAGAACCCAGCATTGACCCATCAATGCTTCTATTTTCATTGTACTAATTTTTTTGGTTCAAATCCAACAAATAAAGGCTCTAAAGAGGAACAAAAATCATATGGGGTGGGCTCTATAGAAGGAATATGGAGCATACTTCTTATTTTGTCACATTTTCTCTATTGCTTATTTCAAAGTAGAAGTTTTTTTTGATAAATCTGAATTTATTAAACCATTCTAGTAAAAATATATCCATATCAATCAAAAAGTAATATATGTAAAAAATCTAAAGAAATCTTTGATAAAGTAGTCGATAAGGTAGTTCCCATGTGATTAGCAAGATATGTTACGATCCAATAAACTACACTATTAGCCTCTCTATATACATGTTTAGCCTCATAGGATAGAAGAGAAGTAATCAACCTCTAACAATTTATTAATAATGTATAGGAACAAACCTTAGCAGTAAACTGTGCAGAAAGCCATCCAATCATGGTCATTGAATCACCCTCAAGAATAAAATGTGTTAGAGACTTCTCCTACTAATGGGGATGTTGGTCCTATGGTTTAAAAAAAAAGAAAAGAAGATCACATGTGGCGTTCTTTTCTTCCTTATTTAAAATATATATATATTTTAACATTTATATTGCACACTAGATAATATACACTAAATAAATTATCCATTGAACAAGCATACCTATATAAATCGATACATAGTTTTTATAATATGGTATTCATCAATACACAATGCATAGTCAGATAATACATACTTAGCAAATTATCATCTAGCAAACTAATATGTACTTTCAAAAAAATTGATATACAATTTCTTGAATATCATATTCATGAGTTACACTAGATGGTCAGATGATATTTATTTATCGATTTTTTGATGCACACTGCAAGTTTATTTAATACATACCTAATAGTGATTGAATGTACATCTTCAGATAAATTGATAAATAATTTTCAAAATATTCTTTTTACGTAGAGGAGTGTATTAGATCACTACTCGATATTTATCAAAGAACCTCATAGTATGTATCAAAAAGTTGATAAATATATATCATCCAGTTATGTAGTGTGTACTGTTGAATATGATATTTCAGAAACTATGTATCAATTTATTTGAAAGTATGTATTGGATTAGTAGATGACTAATTTATTAAATATGTATCATCTAGCCGTGCATTGTTTATCGATGAATTCTATATTCTACAAACTACATATCGATTTATTTAGATGTATCTATTAATTTATTTAATAATTAATTTGATTGGTATAGATTATTTGTATATAGTACGTATTGTTAAAAGATATATTTTAAAAATAAAAAGAAAGAGTATAGAATATTTTTAAAGATAAATTATAGAATACCTCCTCAACTTCAATCCAATTTTAATTACACTCCCTTGACTTTAAAAGATGTTAAACTAATCTTCAAATTTTTAAGATATTTTAAATCTTATCATTTATTATTGTTAATAAAATGATATCACATGACATCATATGATATCATTATTTATAAATAATGAAAGTATCTTTATCTTCATATCTTTTCTCCTCTCTCATCTCCGACTGATCTCCTCTTTCTTCATCATCCGCATTCCTCTTTTTTCCTCATTCCCTCTTCTCACCTTCTTTCTCATCAACTTCTTTTTCTTCACAGTGGCTCTCTCCATCTCCATCTATTTCTCATTGGCAATTTCTCTTTTCCATCTTTTCTTCTCCTCATCTACTTTTCTTATCCTTTTTTCCTCTTTCAAGCTCGTTTATGAGCCCTTTCCCTCTATGGTGGCTCCCTCTACCTCCAATCATTTTCTTATGGACCTCTTTATACTTCTCTTCCTCTTCCTCTTTTTATTTTTTCTCATCCTCCTCCTCCAAGCCGTCTATAAGCCCTCCCCTCTATGGCCATCCTATCCACCTCCATCCTTTGTCACCGACAATCCATTTTTCTCCTCCTCTTTTCTTTCCTTCTTCTTCTCCTTATCATCCATTTCCTCTAAGGCCGCTTATGTGCCCTCTCCCTCCATGGCGGTTCTCTTCACATCCATCAATTTCTTGTTGGCGATCCCTCCCCTCCTTCTCTTTCTCGTTATCTACTTTTCTTCCTCATCTTCTTCCTTCTCCAAGTCACTCATGAGCCCCACCCATCCACGGTAGCCCCTCTATCTTTGTCGCTTCTCACTAGCAATCCATCCTTTCCCTCTCTTTCTCCTCTCTCTTTCTTCTCCTTGTTATCTACTTTCTCTAATGCCACTTATGAGCCTTCTCCTTCCACAATAGTTCTCTCCACCTTCACCCATTTCTTGCAGTGGCCCCTTCTCCTTCCTTGTCTTCCTCCTCATCATCTTTTTTTCTCTTCCTCCTTCAATCGCATCTATGAGACCTTTGATGTTGTCCTTTCCATCCATGTTGACCTCCACACCCACTCTCTTTCTTTGTGGTGGCTCCCTTTACCTTTACTCCTTCTCATCGGTGATCTTTTTATATGGATAAGGAGTATTTTATTCATTGAGAGAAAAATTAATATAGTTTATTAGTAATTGAACAGTATAATTATTTTGAAATATCTCGAAAACTCTAAAAATTAATATAATTTTTTAAATTCGATGGATATAAATAAAATTAGATTAAAATGAAGAGGATATTTTATAATTAATTTTAATAATAAATTAATTATTTGTTAATAATTTTTTAATTAATAATAGAAAAAAAAATATTTTAAGTATGTTTTAAAAAATAAATGTTAGCCAAGAGCGCGCCTCGTATTTCTTCCAAGTGCTCGCCGCATTTGATTTTTATTCCCCAAAGAAAAGGGCAAAAAAATTAAAAGAGAACAGTGAATATCACATCGTGCCCACGGCCATGTGACCAGCCCCGAGACCCACTGACAAATACGTGACAACCGAAAGAATTTAGAGACTTAACCAAAATTAATTAAAAAATAGTCCATTAATAGACAAAAGTTACATTCCCCTTCGTCTCATCTTCTTCCCCTTTCTCGCCCTATGGATTCTGGTAAGCTTCAGCTCAAAAAATCCAGACGCATAGCACCAACCAGACCCCATAAATGACGTGAAAATAAAACAACGCCCCGCTTCTCCACCAACCCCTCTAATCTCTCTCCTAATAATACTCCTCCAAGTTCCCTTCACCTCTACTCCACTTCCTACTCCCTCCGAAAACACCACCCCACCCTCCTCCAAATCCCCTCAAACTCCCTCCCTTTTCTCCTTCCTATTTTAACCTCCCATGCCGGAGCACAGAGCTTCCCACCATAAACCCAGAAGCTATTTCCCCTCCCACCCTTCCTCCTCCTCCTCCTCCTCCCCTCACATGAAGCTCCTCCCCAGAAGAACCCACCTCCACCACCCCACCACCACTACGACAAAGCCCTCTACCTCAAAAGTACTCCAAATGGCTCCTCTGGCTCGGTCTCTCCATCTACCTCTTCTCCTCCTCCTCTTCCACTCTCTTCCCTCGCCCACCCCACTTCCCTCCCCAAACCACCCTCCCCTCAAAACCACCCCTCGTGCTCTCATCGAAGCTCGTAATACTTCAACTTCTCCTCCCTTCAAGATCTATGTCTACGATCTGCCCTCCAGGTTTAATAGAGACTGGCTAGCCGACCAGCGGTGCGAGACCCATTTGTTCGCGGCGGAGGTAGCGCTCCACGAGGCGTTCCTCGACTTCCCCACCGCGCTCTCGACCCCAACGATGCCGATTTCTTCTTCGTCCCTGTCTATGTGTCTTGTAATTTTAGCACTCCGAATGGATTCCCTTCGCTTCGCCACGCCCGCCCCTCCTCGCCTCCGCCGTGGAGCTCATCTCCTCTCAGCTCCCCTTCTGGAACCGCTCCCGCGGCCGCGACCACCTCTTCGTCGCCTCCCACGACTACGGCGCCTGTTTCCACGCCATGGTATCATTCTTCCATTCCCCTCTATGCTAAACAACTAATTTTATTTTAGTTAATATTTGAGGATAATAATGAATGATTCTGGTTTTGGGGTGAAAAAATAGGAGGATAGGGCGATCGAGAATGGGATCCCAGAGTTCTTGAAGGAGTCCATTATCTTGCAGACGTTTGGGGTGCGGACGCCGCATGTGTGCCAGGAGGTGGAGCACGTGCAGATACCGCCGTACGTGCCGCCGGATATTGAACGGTGGCCGGCGCCGGAGACGGCGAAGAGGGACATCTGGGTGTTCTTCCGGGGAAAGATGGAGGTCCATCCCAAGAACATCAGCGGCCGGTTCTACGGCAAGTAAGCAACGATGTTCCTTATCCGTAGAGTCGTTAGATTGATTAGAATCGGAAGACGTTGTGGATTCTTATGGACGGCCGTTGTATAATGTCACGATGGCCTTTACAACGTCTCGGGTTCTCATTGCTTAACCTTGGGGATAGCTTAGAAGTTAGAACTAGTCTGCCGTTAAACAAAGAACGGTTTTCATATAACGGAAATAGCAGAGACCGTTTACTTTTTTTCTTCGCTATTTGTGGGATAGAATGATTCTTAATGTTAATTTATTTAGAATTACTAAAATATATTTTTTTATTGGTCAACACTCACTCAACAGAAGTTTGAGGTCGGAACGAGTTATTTTCTGTTGCAAGATAGCGATGTCTGTTACGCGGTCTGTTATAACGATGAATGAAGGTTTTTTTTCTTATGGTAAAAGATTACATCATCAAAAATAGCTGCTAGATTTTGCCGTTATTATTATGTTGTTGGGTTAAGAATGGGACTTCAAAGCATAGTTGTCGTATCCGGAGACCCGACGGAGAAAGTAACGTTGTGTCATTTCGTGGTGCAGGAGGGTGAGAACCGAGATCTGGAATCGATACAACACCAATCCTCGGTTTTATCTCCGAAGAAAGCGGTTCGCGGGCTACTGGTCGGAGATCGCGCGGTCGGTGTTCTGCCTGTGCCCCCTCGGGTGGGCCCCGTGGAGCCCACGCCTGGTGGAGGCGGTGGCGCTGGGCTGCGTTCCCGTCATCATCGCTGACGGAATCCGCCTCCGTTCCCGGCGGCTGTCCGGTGGTCGGAGATCTCCCTCACGGTGGCGGAGCGCGACGTCGGCGATCTGGAGCCCATTCTGGACCACGTGGCGGCCAACAACCTCTCCGCGATCCAGCGCAACCTGTGGGACACGGCCAAGCGGCGTGCGCTGCTCTTCCACCGTCTGATCGAGGTGGGCGACGCCACGTGGCAAGTGCTGAAGGAGCTCGAGGGGAAGCCAGGTCGGTCCTGGCGGAGGGGCGGGACCCCCAATTACGAGTCGACTCGTGGAGGTAGAAACTCGGGGCGCTTTTCCTGATATGCTGGTTGTGGGTTGGGGACAGCTGGCGGTTTCTTGGGCTGCTCGAGCGGGGACTGAGAGGAGGAGGTGGGACTCACTGCTAAATAATTGCTGGTTTGCTGAGCTGGCATCGCCGTGAGTAGTACGACCAGTGAGAGGCTGTACAGGGTCCGCGAGAAACTTATACTTTATTTTGCATTTTTTCAAAAGAGAGAAGAATAAAAAGAGTAAGTAAATAAATAAATAAATAGAATTTAGTTTTTTTTTGATAAGCAAATAGAATTTAGTTTTAGAAAAGGAATCTCCTTTTGGTGAATAATTGAGTGTAGAGGTATAGTTTTCTATATTTAATAATGGGAAATGGTTGGCTGGATGATGAAATTATTAGGTGGTGGAGGGCGGGTATGCAAAAGTGGGCAGGATATAATAATTATCAATTAATTTAAATATAAATGTAAAAGTGCGGCTGGTTCCTTTTTCGGTCAGATGGGTTTTGCTGGTAGTCTTTTTTATATTATATTTGTATTTAATATATCTTTGTATTTCAACTTTTCCCCTTTTTTTTTTTTTTTAGAAAAAGT
>KE505302.1:209519-234353 GCA_000441515.1 Elaeis oleifera | reverse complement strand
GTGTGTATATATATATATNTTTTGTGTGTGTGTGTGTATATATATATATATATATATATATATATATATATATATGTATATATATGTATATATCGTAGTCGCTTATTTTTCACGACTTAACTTCTATAATTGGGCAAGTTTATCGAATAAAATATTTTTGAATCGAAATCTTTTGTTTCGTCTGTATCCCTTTCTTTTCTTTGGCTCACTTACTTGTGTGGCCCAAACTTTATTATATTTATCTTTTGACTTCGTATTGGAGATGGCCAAGGGCCAAAGCTCCAAGTGTGGCTTGTTGAAACATATGAGGTTTGGAGGTTCTCATAGGTTATCCCTTTCCTTAGCTAGAACGACCTCCAGTCTGTACTATTGAGATCAATAAGCCTTGAAGGAAGGTCCTTGTAGAATAACCTTCATTTCTCACATAGCTTGAATTGATGGGCTTTGAGGGTCCTTATAGGTTAGTCCTTTGAAAGTTCTCTTGAGTTAGCCTTTGCTTCCCGCATGACTAAGATTATTCGATGAAGAGTGAGGGGCCTTCAAGGATCCTTACAAGTTAGCCCTCGCTTCTTAGTTGTCGAGGTCTTCAGCCCAGATAGGTTGGATCAACGAGCACTGAGGGTCCTTTTAGGTTGCTCCTTTTCGAAGGTCTTTTTGACTTAGCCTTCGCTTCCTATATGACTAAGATCATCTGGTGCTCTATTCGTTGAAGAGTGAGAGGCTTTCGAGGGTCATTTCAGGTTAGCCTTCGCTTTTAGTTGCAAGGTCTTCATCAAAAACTAAGAGAGGAGCGGCGGTGTCCTAAAAAGGATTATTTATTGAGAGAAAGCTAATACATTATTGATAATACATTCGGAGATTCTCTGAATTTCATGGCCGAGGTAAGGACGTTCTGTTCAATTGCTTCAGATGATAAATTTCGAATCTAATAACTTGATCTACCCGATAGGGGTCTTCCCATTTTAGAGATAATTTCTCTTGTTTTGTAGGTTGAGACACTTCGGTGCGTCGTAAGATCAGGTCATCGATTTTGAATTCCTTACCTTGGATATGAGGGTTGTAGTATCGCACCATCCTATGCTGGTAGGCTGCCATTCTCACCTGTGCCTTCTTCGAACCTCTTCGAGTAGATCTAGGTTGGTTCGAAGCAACTCTGCATTGTTTGGTCATTGTAATTATCAACCTACAGAGATGGGAGTCCAATTTCCACTGGATGATCGCTTCCATCTTGAAAGAGAGGTTGAAAGGAGTTTCTTCTATGGGTATCCTTTGGATGGTTTGATAGACCTAAAGCACGTTATGTAGTTGATCCACCCATGATCCTTTGGCTTGATCTAACCTAGTCTTCAATCTTTGCAAAAGGATGTGGTGAGTAACTCCAACTTCTCCATTGGCTCATAGGTGCCCTACTGATGTGAAATGATGAGATGATGTCAAGGCTTTGACAAAATTCAGCAAATCTGGAACTAGAGAATTGGTGGCCATTATCTGTGATCCGCACCTATGGGAGACCGAAGTAGTAGATGATAAACTTTCAGGTGAAGTCCTTTATCTTGGCTTCATGATGTTGGCAAGAGGTTCAACTTTGATTCACTTCATAAAGTAGTCGATAGCTACAAGCGAGAATTTTGTCAAGCCCAATGCCTGTGGGAAAGGCCCTAAGATGTCCATGTCCCCATTGTGCAAATGACCAAGGGGTGCTATTCGGGACTAGTGGAATGGCTAGTTGGTGTTGGACATTAGTATTCTGCTAGCATTGATCACAATGCTTGGTGAAGCTGACTGTATCTTGTTGCATCGTGGGCCAGTAGTATCCTTATTAAAATATCTTATAGGCCAACGATCTACCGCCTAAGTGGTTTCCATATATTCCCTCATGTACTTCTCTTAGGGCATAATCAGCTTCAAAGGGATGTAGATATTTAAGGAGCGGGAGAGAGAAAGACCGCTTATATAGCTTGCCTTCGTGGAGGATGTAACGAGGGGCTTGAAATTTGATTTTCGAGCCTTTTTGAATCTGGAGGCAGAGTACCATCCCATAGGAAGTAGATGAAGGGATCCATTCAACTTGGTTCGTTATCAATCTACAGAACTAGGACTGGTTCCTTAGTGTTAGGCTTCTTCAGAACTTCAAAGAATGATCTTCGGTAGATCTTTTGGTGCTAAAGTGGTCAATTTAGACAGTAGATTGGCTCTTGAGTTTTTATCTGGGTAACTGCTAAATGTTAAAGTTAGTGAATATCAAGATTAGGTCTTTCACCTTTTGGAGATACTTCTTCATACTCTCTTCTCGTATTTCGTAATCTCCCTTTACTTGCCCCACCACCAGTCGAGAATTGATGTGGATGCTCAACTTCTATACTTCAAGCTCTTTCACAATTCTTAGCCTAGTGATTAGAGCTTCATATTCAGCTTCATTATTGGTGACTGAGAAGTCGAACTGTAAGGCATACTCCGCAACAAATCCTTTCAGTCCTAGGAGTAACAGGTCTGCTCCTGATCCAGCAAAGCTGGATGATGCGTTGACATGCACCACCCAAAATCTATCTGGTTCTTCGGAGGAGTCTTGTTCAATAGGTTTGGTCTCTTCTTAGACTGGATCAGGACTTTCTTGATCCTGTGAGATGGTACCCTCCACTATAAAGTCTGATAAGATTTGGGCCTTAATAGAGGGCTGAGATTAAAATTTAAACTCAAACTTCGTGAGCTTAATTGCTTACTTCATCAGTCATCCAGACATATCAGGTCGATGCAAGACCATCTTAAGAGACTGATCGGTCAAGACCACAATAGGATGTATTTGAAATAGAACTGAAGCCTTTGGGCTACAATGATGAGGGCGAAGATGAGCTTCTCCAGTCTGGTGTACCTGATCTCTGTATCGTGAAGAGTCTTGCTAACATAATAGATTAGCTTCTGAACTTTATATTATTTTGGAACTAGTATAGCACTTGCGGCGACCAAAGAGACCGTCAGGTATATATAGAGTTCTTCATCTAGCTTTGACTTGCTGAGGAGTGGTGCAGAGCCGAGATAGTTTTTCAACTCCTCAAATGCGTGCTGGCATTCTTCGATCCATTAAAATTTTTGGTTACTTCAGGACTTAGAAGAAGAGAAGACAATGCTCGACTGATTTAGAGATGAATCGATTCAATGCTGCCACTCGATCGGTGAGGCACTAAATCTTCTTTACAGTTTGGTGGGTTCATCTCTTATATGGCCCAAATTTTTTTAGGATCAGCTTCTATCCCTCGACTTGACACCATAAATACCAAAACTTATCCGAAGTTACTCCGAAAGCACATTTCACTGGGTTCAGTTTCATTTGATATTTTTGAAGGGTGGCAAAGGTCTCCATGAGGTCTTCAATGTGTGTTCATGAGGCTCTACTCTTGACAAGCATGTCATCCACATAAACCTCCATGTTTCATCTGATCTGCTCTTTGAAGATTTTGTTCACGAGGTGCAGATAAGTTCCACCTAGATTCTTTAGGCCAAAGGATATAATCCTATAATAAAAGAAATCTCATTCAGTAATAAAAGCAATATTCTCCTTATCTTCTAACACTATCCAAATTTGGTTATATCCAGAGAAGGTATCCATGAAGGTAAAGAGTTCGTATTCTGAAGTAGCATCCACTAATTGATCGATTAGAGGTAGCGGGTAGCTGTCCTTCGGATATGCTTTGTTCAAATCGGTGAAGTTGATGCAGATCCGTCACTTACCATTTATCTTTTCATAAGGACTATATTTGCGATCTAGTTAGGATAAGTCACTTCTCAGATAAAATTAGCATTGAACAATTTATCTACTTTTTCAACTATCACCTTTTGCCACACAGGGGTGAAGCTTCTCTTTTTTCATTTGATGGGATGATAGGTTAGTTTAATGCTTAGTCGATGTGTCATTATTGCTCGATTGATGCCTGACATATTGGCTGGGGTCTAAATGAACATGTCTGTATTTTCTACAAAAGAAAATGAGACGTTCTTGGTTACCTGATCTAGGCTTGACCCGATCGGGACTGTATGCTCATCCCCATCATTCAATGAGATCATCTCGAGATCTTCCACTGGTTCTCCACGTTCTTCAGTCAGTTCATCACGGATGTCTAGTTTGTCAACCAAATATATCTCGAAAGGTCCTGCACCATGGAGCGCGGTGGTATAGCATTGTCGGGTCAGGGCTCGATCTCTCTGAACCTCACCAACTCTAAACTCGATTGAAAACTTCATCTTCAAATGGTATGTGGACACCACAGCTCAAAGAGTATTAAGTTCGGAGGGTCTGATGATGGCATTATAGGCTGATGGCATCCAAACTACAAAAGAATCAACCTAAGTTGTGGATCGTCGGGGATCTTGTCCAGTGATTATCGGTAATGTAATACTCCTTCAACAAGTATCGCATCGCTAGTGAATCTTACGAGGAGAGAATCTAATTACCCTACCTGCTTAGGAGGTATGCCTATTTTGAAGAAAGTATCATAAAATAATACATCAGTCGTACTTTTATTATCAACTAATGTGCAGCATACATCATAGTTTTCTATGTTAAGGGATGCAACTACCACATCATTATATAGAAACTGAACTCCTTGTGCATCTTTTTCAGTAAAAATAATGGGCTCTTTCATTTTTCACCTCTTGGAAGGTTCGGAAGTTACTCTTGTTCCACCAACATGCTGCCCTCAGTTATGATATTTATTACTCCAGTTGGGGCCGATCTTCGGAGGGCTCTTCTTGCCGTTGTTCTGACTATCAGGACTCTATGTCATTTGTCGCATTGTTCACATTGATGCCTGATGAACCAATCTAGACATCCATGATGAATGAACTCCTTAATCTCATCTTAGAGTTGGATGCATTCCTCCGTATCATGGCCATGGTTGTGGTGATAGAGATAGTACTTATTTGGATTACATTGACCCAACCTTGCCTTCATCCTCCTTGCCCTGGGAGCTGCTCTCTTATCTCCATTAGCACCTGAGTTTGAGAAGTGTTTAGTAGAGTATAGTTTGTGAATCTCCTTGATGAAGATGCACATCGCCCCTCCGAAGGGGCTCTTCTACTAGTAGTTTCGAAGAGGGTTTAGGACCTCCAACATCTTGGTGGAGATCGAGAGTACGGTCAATTCTTTCCATGATCCTTCTTTGGCAGGGACTCCTTGATCTCCTCTTCTTTCTTTTCTTCAGCACTTGTACCCATTCGGGTTCATTTTCAAAAGCTTCATCCGCCTGCACATATTTCTCTGACTGAGCCAACATCTCAATGAAGTTGTAGAGGTAGGTCTTTTCTATGAGTACCGAAGGCCATTCTTTAGCAGTTCACCTCCAGGACAGACATGGTGACCGACTGATCCAGGTCACGAACTTCCAACATGACCGCATTGAAACAATTGAGGTAGGATTGGAGCGATTCTCCTTCCTTCTGCTTAATATTAATCAGTGAATCCGATCCTTTACATTGTCTCCTGCTGCTGATGAAATGAGTCACGAATAAATAACTCATCTGGTCAAATGAGTGGATGGTTCTAGATTTCAAGCTCGAGTACCAGTGCCGAGCCACATCCTTTAGAGTGGATAGAAAGGGTCGATATAAGGCAGCATCGACGGCCCCATAGAGAAGCATCATGGCTTTAAATTTTTCAAGTGATCCATAGGATTGGTAACCCCGTCATAGCTCTCCAACTGTGGCATCTTGAAGTTGCTGGGGAGCAATTCCTACATGATTTGGGCACTAAATAGTGGATCGACGTTATACCATTATCTCGCACCAGAGCTTGATTACGAAGCACTTCGATCCACTGATTCATGTCCTAAAGCCTACGGTCAATTTCTACATCTTGGGCGATATAGGCTTCTGAATGCGGTGAGTGGGATCAGCCTGAGGTGGAGTCATGTCCAGAGTGAGGATTTGGGGATCATCGCATCTTGCACTCTAGCATCTGGAGGTGGCTTTGTCGAGTCTATCCTCCCAATTTTGGACCTTGCAGAGGGATCTGAGGTTGTTCTAACAGTGGAACGATTTGTGGTGAGAAATTATTCTGCTGTATTATTTGGATAGCAGCAGTTAAATCCTATACCTATCGGACCAGCAAGTTGAACTGCTCCGCATTGATCATCGGCCCCGATTGAGGAAATAGAGGCAGAGCCTCTGAAGTTGGCACCTGGGCTTGCTGATTGGCAAAATTCTCCACTGGTCGGGAGTTGGCAGCATTAGATCGGTGGAAGGATGCTCCTTTGTGCAGCGCCATGGTGTGGACCTCTCGCTCCTTAAAAATGGATTGTGATTGTCCTTCCTCTAGCACCAATTTATTGCAGTAGATTTTTGACCCTGATCGGAGTGGCTGGATTTGACTGAAAATGATGGGCATGGCAAGACCTGCAAAACAAGTTCTGACCAGAGTTGGCTCCAATAAAGATCTCCGACGGCCAAGTCAGGAAGCTAAAATGGATGAGAAGGAGTGTGAGAGAGTGATAGGGTGCGAATATGCATACCTAGAGTGTCCCTTTTTTGACCTCTATTTATAGAGACGAGAGTCATAAGGAAAAAGTAGTGGGAGGCCATTCTGACCTCCAATTATACCATTCCATGATGTCTAGTTTGATTTTTGGCGACGGACGTCATCTTATCTGGTGCATAGCCAGCTATCCTTAGGGGTGGCATGATTTGTATGACCTCATCCAATGCGTAGCCAGCCATTGGAGTGGCATGGTTAGATGTGGGGTAATGTGACTATACAAGGGCCGACCTTTCCAAATATAGCAGCTAGCAATAGTTGAAGGGAATGCAGCCTGTGGCTAGAGATGAGAATCAGTAAGGAATCCTTTGGTCGAAGATGATGCTGGGGTTAGAATCTTTTTAGATGGATGTCCGATGTCCGGATGCCGTCCTAATGCCAGTGGCTAAGGACCCACGATCGAAGCTAAAATCGACAGCTAAAATCTAGATTTACGGTTGAAGTTAAGATCGACAGCCAAAGTCAGGATTGGTGGCCAAAGTTAGGATCGACGGCCAAAATGGAATCGACAGAATTTTCTATCAGGAAGCTTCATTCGAAGGGGGCCAATTAAAGAGTGAAGATCGGTGAGGTCCAAAATGAGATCCTCCATTGCCTCATTATATACTAAATGACTTCCTTCGACGTAGCTCTTTCATAGTTCTAAGATGGCATATCTACCATTAGGATTATATTCATTTATCTCCAATCGCTACTGTGGCGATGACCTTGCATACTTCATCATGGGTCCTGCACTGGTTCATATCTTTACTGCAGGTGACATATTGCCCCCTAACAACTGTTAAAATACTTTTAGTATATTTGGTGATAGTGTATGAACTAATGTTTGGCAAATGGAAAGCAGGTGACCAAAACTATGATTATCCATAGTGATTATCCATAAAAGCATTTCTTATTAGACCTACTTATCAGGTAGGCCAGGCTCAGCCCAGGAGATTAGAACCATTTTCAGGCCCTAGCCCGGCTCGGCCCGACCTTTGGGCCTCCTTTCCAAATCTGAGCCCACTCCATGCCAGGCTTGGGACCTCCTGGTCGAGCCTCGGGCTAACCTGGATGAGGAGAAAATAGGTAGGCAGCGAGCTGGCGACACCGATGAGGAGGCGGTCGGGGCTTGGGGGTGAAGATGATGTGAGGAAGTAGGAGGACAGGATGATGAGGTAGCGGTGAGGAGGAGGAGGTGGAGAGGCAGTGAGCTAGTTAAGAGGAGGAGGCAGAGAGGTGGCAAACCAACAAGGAGGCGGCCAAGGCTCGAGAGGTGGGATGAGGCGACTCGCGAGAAGGAAGCGAGAGGATGGGTTGATGCAAAGAGGTGATGAGAAGGAAACATGGGAAGATGGGTGGGCTTGGGTTCGCGAGGAAGAAGCTGGAGATAGGATGATGCAATCAGGCGACGATGGTAAGGAGGAGGAAGCTGGAGGATGGGAATACCAGGAAGAAGGGAGCATGTCGGAAAATGAAATTTGAAGCTTGGAAGAGTCGAGAAGATGCAAAGTGGAAGGGAGATTTAGGGATTCGGAGAACGGGAATATGGGATATGGGTTTGAGCTGGGTCTGGATCGGGTCAAGATAAATTCGAGCCCGACCTATTTAAAATTTAGGCTTAGTTTTTGGGCCCGATCGGACCCATCGAGTTGAAATAATGATCCAAGTTTGGTTAATTTGGGCCAAGCTCAGAAAGGCCGCCCGCTATATGACTAGCTCTATTTCTTATTATCTATACTCTAGTTTTTTAGACTCTTCATTAGAATAGAAAGAGTCGGGATGAAAGTGGTATGAAAAATATCCCTTTAGATCCGATTTTGTATCCGAATCAATCTAGGCACGGACGTAAATTTGAGAATTCGATTAATATCCATATCCATCAAAGAAAATGGATATAAATATAGATAAATAACCATCCAAATATCCGATCCTATATAATTTTATATAGTACTTATTAATTTTAAAAAAATATATAACTATACAAACATACTGGTAACTTGATTTATCATTTATTTAATAATATCTTTGATTTTGCAGTCGTAAAGTTAATTATCTAATTTATATCTGTAATTATATTCATACTTTTAGTATCCAAATTGTATCTGTATCCATTTAAACTAATATATATATATATGAATTTTTATATCAAAATAGTATTTGTATCCGTATTTATATTCGTTAGACAAAATAAATATAGATATGTTGGTATTTGATCCGTATCTGATCCGATTTCAGTCCTAAGGAAGAGTGGTGGGATGTGTGCAAGATAGATGCTCACCTCAAATTTATAAGTTATATTAAAATTAAATAATATTATGAGGTGCCATTAGGGCTGAAACCAGATTGGATACCAGTATATTCATATCCATATTTGTTTTATCTGATGAATACAAATATAGATACAAATATTATTCGGATTCAAAAATTCATATCTATATTTGTTTAAACGGATATGGATATAATTTAGATTTTAAAATATAGATATAATTATGAATATAAGTTGAATAATAAACTTTATGACTACAGAATTAAAGATATTACTAAATGATGATAAATCAAATTAATAGCATATTTTATGACTGTATATTTCTCTTAAAAATTAATAGGTGCTATATAAAATTATATAAGATTATAGGTAGACTCAAATATTCGAAAATGGATGATATAGTTGTCTATCCATATCCATATCTATTTTTCTTTGATAGATATGGATATGAATAAGGATATAAATTGGATTCTCAAATTTTTATTCATATCTGGATTAATTCAGATATAAAAATGGATCCGGATGAATATTATCCATACTCCTCTCACCTCTCGGTGCAATGCAAAGATGAACTCAAAGGTTTCTGCATCATTTATATCATCATATTACAATGATTTTTATATCTTTTATGATTAATTTAAATTTTAATATTTATTATAAGGTGATAAAATTGTTGCCCGATGGTGGAAGGGAGAGGGTGCCAGCGGCTCGAGTTAGTAAAGTCCTTAGTAATGATGCTAGAGACTTGGTTTCACGCCTCATGTTCACTATGATTTTTGATCTCAATGAATTATCGAGAAACAAAGGTTTCCACGTCTATGCCCTTACAAAGATGGCTTGTTGCATATCATTCCTCAAAATTCACTATCTACATTGAGCCTCCCAAATCATCTTGTTTTTGCAACGATGTCCATTTGATTAGAATTTTAATCGACCATGTTGACAAATGACCATTTTTAAGCATAAAATGTTTGTAATCCATTTGTACATCCTTGAAAAGATTATTTAGAAATATCAGTAGTTGATATGCCTGTTGATTGCCTTTCCGCGAGGGCAACTACTACTACTACTAATACTATCTAATCATATGAACTCCAACCCTGCTCGAAATGGCACGTTAACAATGACATACTGGGTGCTCTCTTTGCATGAATCCATCTCCTCAACGTTAATAATGAAGCACAGGGATCAATTGTAGTCTAGCCTGCACCAGAAAGCTTACCAAATACAACTTTAAATCATACCTATGATCTCATATTTGCTCCTTTTAGCTCGAGTTATTATCATTCCTTAATCATATCCCATCATGTCAGTACTTTCTTTTTAAGGTTTAGGTTTCATCTATGTCACATTATGGTTTAGATTACAATATATTCAATGCTTTGTTCCTTTTTTTTCTTCAGAATTTGAATTTTCCCTTCTACTTAATCATTTATATGTCCTTGACATTTCCTGTCACATAAGGAGATCACGGCTAAAACGAATGGTTTGAGTTCTGGTTTCAGTTTTAGCTAAAACTGCTCTGAAACTAGCAGGTCAGTTTTGGGGTCTCGACTGAAACTATTTAAGGGTCAAATTTGTCACATACAAGTTGTTTCTGAGAAGTTTTTATTCCTTAAATTTTAGGGAGCATCTCCTCAGATAATATTTTCTCTATATTAAAATTAGATTTTGTGAATGTTGAAAAGAAATTTGAAAACATGCTGATGTCAACGACCAAAAAGATTTGGAAAATTTTGACAAAGATTTGACGAACCTAGAATCCAAATAAAACATTTAAATTATAAGTTATATTTATTTTAAACTAGAAAAGGAAAATTACATTCTGAACATAAGTTTTTCATATATATTTAAAAATCAAAAGATCATTTTCCTTTACATTTTTCATTTTGTCTATTTTGTAATTATTGTTCATTTATTTATTTTCAACCAAAATTGCTGAAAATTAGAACTGCGGCAAACAATCCATCAAAACTGCTGAAGAAAAAACTCATCTTGTCTGCATGCAAATGAGTCTACAAACACTGGGTAAAGACCTCCTACAAGGTTGTCAATTGAAGTCAAGGCAAACATTCAACCCACTCTATCTTTTCTCTTCAACCTTTTAACAATTTGACCAAAGCTTCACTCATTTTATGATTAAAAATCTCTACCACTTGTATTCTTGTAAGGGAGCTGATTATGACGTAGAGTCTCTCCTAAGTAATGTAATCATTCGAGGCCAGAGAAGGTAAAACTTATGTAGAGCAGTGCCCCCACTTAAAATTAGAAGAATCTAAGTTGTCTCGGACTAGAGAAGTGTTGCTCCGTGTTTTCACCCCTAGGAAAGCTTAAAATCATCCTTTAAAAGCTCACCACTAAATATATGTAAGCATGTATGTATGTTAAAAGAATTTTTTATAAATTTAAACATGTTTTTATGGTAGTACAAGCTCAGCCCAAGAACAAGGAAAATGGTTTACCAAACAGAACAACAAATGAGAACTGTAAAGATTTCAAAATCAGATCCTAGACCATAAGAAACTCTGATGATTATAATGCCTGCACAAAACAAAACTCCATCTTGAACCCTGAATAACAGGACTTCTCAGAACTGGTTCTCTCACTGGTTTTTCATCACTTTCTATCATTACCTCAAATTTATCCTCCACAATTAAGCTTCCACCTTGTCTTGCATTAACCAATCTTAGCAACACTCAAGCCACTCCTTTCCCCGTATTTGCACAAAGTCCAAAGCACCTGTTTAAAATCTCCTTCATATATGCACGATCAACTACACTCGAACAACATTTCTTCCCTATGTCACCTATTTCTGCCAATCATTTTCAGAAGCCTTCTTGCTCCCTGTACCACCTATACAGCTATCTAACATAAACATACCCTTTCTTCACATGAGAAATCCTCTATCCCAAACCCTCATGTATCTACTTGACACAACTTCCCGGTTCACAAAAAATTCCCTTGTGTACCATGATCCCTTAACACTACAATACTAGCAACTAAGATTATACTCTTTGTTACTGCAGAAGCATGCACCTCAAGAAAAGACCACCAGATAAAGCAATATTGCTATGACCGAAATCATAGATAACAGAAAGAATTTAATCTTCCATTCGTCAGTACCTTGACACAGCTTTCCACCATTAAAGTCATGCGCTCTTGATTTCTCAACTTTAAATAGAAGATGGATAAATAGCAAAGTTTCCCATTACCACCAGAACTAAAAATCAAGGACAAAATGAGACAAGTGGGACAATAACCTACTTTCCAGTTTATTCCATTTTACCTGGTCAATACCCTTTTGGCCTCCTCTATTTCGAGAGATAAACAGAGATTCTAAGAAAAGTTTTTTGGGTAATTATATCATGGAAATCAGTGCTGGAAATCCAAACTATCGCGTGCGCGCGCGCACACACACACACAACAAAACTAGCATACAAAATAAAATTTGAAAAGTGAGGGAACAATTGTGGCTTGGAATTGAGTGTTAAATTGCTGCACTAAAATAATAGGCACATCCCCATGTGCAGGTGCTACCGGCAGGCAATGGCTTCAAAGTACAATAACCCAAGATCACAGGAAAGTAGATGAATCAATGGAATCTTTCGGCTGCATAGACAAAATAATGAGAAAGGTAAAGAAACAGATAGCATATGGAAGGGGGAAGAAAGCTTTTTCCAAAGATCTCAACCTTTGCTCAGATGCCCTCATATACAACACCTTGCTGAGTCCAACAATGGGACTATGTATGATGGGAAGACTTCAGATATCTCTCTACCAGACTTCCCATACACATTCAACAATCCCAACATTCTGCCTCCATGTTCTTTATGCATATAAGGCCCAGCATCAATCTTCACATTCTTCACACGTATAAAGATAATTAAAAGAATAGAAATAAAATTCCCACCAAGCAGGGCCACATGCATGTTGTGAATGTTTTTAGGCTTTCAAATAAAATCTGGAAAAGTTTTAAAAAATAATTGTTTAAATTCTGACACTATCTACAATAGGTTGGACAGAAATAAATTGCCGGTGCCAGAAAGGACAAATATGGTTACTTAGCTTTAGCCCTCTTTTTTAGAACCTCCTCAAACACCCCCAAAGCTATTCCCAACTAAACAGGGACTAAGGGCCCAAAGGAAATACAAATAACACACATTTCACAGAAAATGTATTCCTCCATTTAATTCACAGCACTGCGCAATGCTTTTTATAATAACAAACCTCATGTACTCCATGTTCATATTACCATAGGATTTATCAAGGTCAATTTTTTGCAGACAGGTTCAGCTTTCTTTTAAAGAAAATTGCTGAACCTCTCCCTATCAAGATGACCTACAACTTTCATACCTCTTAAGCCTACTCAAAAGTTCCTCAATCAAGTTCATCACTTTATACATAAGATGCAGCATTTCATCTTTATTGAGATAAAGCAATAGACATAGCATATATCCAAAAGAATTTTTCTTCTATGAATGATAAAAATTTACATAATCTCATAATATCAACTCATGACATGCTAGAACTTTTGAAATACAAATACAAGGGAACTGTTCAGGTGCCATATCTTTTCAAACTATAGTTCACATACCACATCAAATGGTTGACCCCTTACAATTCTTCATCAACTCTTCTTACTTCTATGTGAAACTATAAATGCAATCAAAATCTCAAATAAGGACACACCCCATGTCCATTTCAGGCTAGTCCTTTTTCACCACTGGTTCTTTTCTCCCATTTGCCATTCCGTAAAAAAATGGGTTTTATCACCATCTTTGATCCATATTCTTAATCTCCTCTAAGTACCTCATATTCAATATTTTGCATGAACAACTGATAAATGAAAAAACAGAATAGGGAGAAGGCATTAATATGATGAGCAGGCCTTTCTAGTAGCTAAACTTATATAGTACCTTCTAGATAGTTAGATAGACAACCTAAAATAGATGCACCATTGATGATATGATCTTGCATACCTTTGTAGAGGATTGTATGATATGCAAATCCAAGACCCAAACTAGATCATTCAAAGAGGCTAACCACCTCCAAAACATTCAACTGAGCCTTATTCCCTCTTGCTTAGTGATTTAAAGAAATTCCACAAGTTTTGGCCTTGATCGTGCTTATGATCAGTGTTACATGACAGTAATATCATGAATGATCAACCATGCAACAAATGGATATGGTTTGTAGGGTAACATACTTAATCATGTCTATGTTTTTATCCAGATGCACATTCATGTTCAACAATTCTAAGTGTATTTTAAAAATTCAAATTATTCATGTCCAAAAGAATATTAATGTTTCATCTCATTCAATTATAAACCATGCAATGAACCAGCTGAAACACTTTTCAATCAATATCATTGAGGGACAAAAAACTATGTCATGGAGGTATCAAGAAGCCCAAGATTTGCAAAGAAAGCATAAGATAGGAGAATACATTACACGGCATAACATAGGAGAATACATTACACGGCTACTAGCATTAAGAGTTAACCATCAATAAAAGAAGCAAAATGACAAGCATTGATGTTTATTGGATTTGTACATTCTTATCAAGGAAACTCCAGCCAACATAGTTGTCTCAACTATCATAAAGTCCATGCTTCTCTAAAGAATTATACACATCAAAAACACACACTTCGAATTCAGCATTGAACTCCTGCTTATTAGTCCAATTCACATTGCAAGCAGATGAAAAACACAAACATCCCATGAAAAAGAATTTAAAAAAAAAAAAGCAAAACAAGATATCCCACAAACTCTGAACTACTAAATTCTCATATTATTATATATCCTCTTAGCAAAATCTAACAATATTGAAACAGACAGTCTTAGAATTCAGGTTACACCAATAACATATCACATCACTACAATGCCAACTAAGCATCATGTATATTGTTAACTGAAATTTAAAGAAACCCAAGTACAACAGATTCCATCACAATCATAATGTCAATAGCGAGCATATAATATCGTCCCGTTTCTCTTTTTTATTATTCTCAGCTATTTCTGTTGTCAAAAATGGCAATAACGCCAAGCTACAACAACATGTAGCTGGTGAACATCAATCAATCTGTATAAAACAATCTTTTCCTCTCTAAACGTAACAAAATCGAATGAAAATCAAACTTTAAATTAACCTGGATCAGAATCGTTATTTCTCAACTCCTCTTCTCAATTGCAACAGCTTCCGCCTCAGCTTCAATCTTTTCTTATTCCGCTCGAGCGCCTCGGCCACCTCCTTGGGCATGTACTTCTCGTCGTGCTTCGCCAGCACCTCGGTCGCCTTGAAGAAGAACTCCCCACTCCTCGCCTTCTCCGACACGTTCGGCCCGTTTGTCGCCAGCCGATGGGCGTCCTCCGCTGCCGCGATGGGCTTTATGAAGCCCTCGACGACAACGGAGTGGCCCTCACGAAAGAGGTCCGGGAGGGAGCCCTCGTAGCGTACGAGGATGTCGGTGACGAGGTCGGTTACGACGAACTCAATCTCGGGGAGGTGGCGGAGGGTGGGCAACACTGCCCTCGAGGACGAGGCCGCCGAGGCGGAAACGGTTCTTGGAGGGTTGGCGGCGAACTTGGTGAGGGCGTCGGTGGGGTGACGTAGAATACGAGCTGGTCCTGGAAGTTGCTGAGGACAATGACGACGAATCCGGCAACGCAGCTAAAGGTGAGGGCGTAGGTCCAGAGGCGCCGGTTCTGGAGCTGCCGGGCGCGGGCGCCGACGTCGATGCGCGGCCGGTAGGGTGGCGCCTGGCGGCGGCGGTGGAGAGGTGGCGGAGGAGGGCGTCGGGCCGCAGTAGCGGCTGCGGGGAGGGTGGGGTGAAGGGCAGCGGCGCGGAGGAAAGGGGAGAGGCGGGATCGAAGGCTGGAGGCGAGAATTCTAGAGGCCATGGAAGAGGAGAAGATCGAGGGAGTTAGGGTTTAGGCGGTGAGCGGATCCCTCTTCCTCGCCTTTTCTATTCCAGAACTGGAAGGGGAGCACAGAGACGGGAAGGCGGGTGAAACACCAGAAGGCTTCAGTTTTATGTCGGTCATCGATTGGACGGTGTGAAACTCTCGATGACGAGGGGCCAGAGATCAGTCGGACGGTCAAGATGAGATCTGAAGAGTTTGTTTGAATACTAAATCGTGGTCGACTTGTCGGCTACGGCAACAGAACAGGAGAGGTCCAACTTTGTGTGCCAACGTCTCCCGTGCACGTGACATGCATGCTTTAGAAAACAAAAGAAAATCGTAGTATATAAAAATTATAAAAAATATTATTTAAAAAATAATGTTATATTCTAAAGGGATATACCCAACATATATATGGTTCATCTTGATGAAATGCTTTTCCCTTTTTATTAGATTAGATTTTTTGAAAATAATTCAAAAAACTTTCAATGTTTTGATTAGGTTATTCTTTATTTTAAGTCAATTCAAGAAATAACTAACACTAAATAAATTTGATTTGAATGAAATATTTTGTATTTTTTATTATATTAGATTTTTCAAAACTAATCTTAAATATTTTCATATTTGTTTCAAAATCCAAAATTAATAAGAGGATAAGTTATATAATTATAGAAAAATGGAAGGATATTTTCAGGTTAAAACGTTAATGGACAAGATATAAAGATATTTTTTGATTTTCAAATTATTATATTTTAATATACTATAGTTTAGTTATAGGTTTAATCTATCATAGTTTGGTTGTAGGATTTTAGATAATATAATTAGTTCAAATAAGTTATTTACACAAGTAGTGCACTTGCAATCAACAATAACTAATAATAAGATATTGTGTGTGGGTGTTTTACCTATAAGTTTGGAGTGGAATGTGAAATGAACCGAGAACCTCGAGATTGGCTTGGACTCGCTCAAGAAATGCTTGAATCAAGCTCACTTTAAAACTAAACAAACGAAGGTTGAACCAACAAAATGGGAAGAAAATCAATTTTAAGCCAAACCAAAATTAACCTAGCTCAATTAATCTTGCTTCAACAAAGATCAAATATATTTCATTATACATATTAAATTTCATATATAGTGGGTCATTGAATTAAACTGTTAGCTGATTTATTATGCTTGAGATCAATTAAATATTAAATTAGATCTAAACCAAACTTGGAATCAGAACTTGCAATCAAGAATCAATTTTTCATTTAAGCTTGAGCCAAGCTTGATTTGATCTTGAGTTGATTTTAGTTCAATTTAAAATATCAAGCCAATCAAAAACTCAATTCAAAATTAAGCTTGAAATAATAATAAATAAATTTTGATCTTGGATGTATAAAATTAATTTTAAATCAAGCTTGACTAGACCTAAACCCGACTGCCTAATCACACCATAGTGTGGAGCCTTAGAATTGGACATTTTCTTTTGTTTTTTATTGTTTTGCTATTCACCCAATTTCCCTCCTCGTGCAAGAGCCCCTATTTTGTATTGTCTGTCTTCCCCAGTGAGACAATCAGATGTCCTTCTAGTGGATGGCGGATTTTCTTTCAAGCCAACTTGATGGTTTATACGGTGGGGCTGCAATCGGTTAGAAAAAGAAGAATAAAGAGATGTACATGCGGAGCACAGGAGCATGGATGAAGGATCAAATAGTTTATGTCACAGCAACAGAGCTTAGTACACCACTCTTGCCTTTTACTGTCATTCTCTCCTGTTTCGATCCAGCGAAGATGAGTATTTTTGTGAATAATGGAGTATTAATAATAGGACCAAGGATGCCTGGCTCAGCACTTGGATAATAACCGGTGTAGATGATTTTTTGCTATTGAAATCAATCGAGATCAAAAGACGGACACTTGGTCTTTGTGTAGGGATACTGGTGCTGGAGCAACCTGCAAAACAAGTCTTCAAATCGAAGAATGTGACTCCGATGAGGACTTTCTGACGTTCAAGTTAAAAAAGCAGAGAACAAAAGAACAGCAACGGATTCTCTGAAAGAGATTCGATTGCACTTATTTGAATCCTCGGAACTCTGACTGTTTATATAGAAGAATATCGGACAGTTGGATTATTAGCTATAAGATTGTACGTTCCCGAGATTGTCAAATCGTTGGCATTCCAAACTGGATGAGACAATTGAGCCCTCAATCGCTCCTGCGAGATCAGGAGAGATGGTTGCACCAAATTTTATCTATTCGGAATAGATAGCTGTTGCACATGTTGAAGAGATAAGTCGGCTGAGCAGCTCATACACAGGCTAGATCTCGAGGATGCCTTAACTCAACATGGAGGCGGACTCCTCAGCTCATACAGTGGTTAAAGACTGTGTTGACGATCTGAAACATGAAATTTCTTGTGACATAGCGCTGATCCAAGGCACTTACGATAACCATCGTAACACTACCCTCTGCTCCTAGGTCTGAGAATCAAACGAACGAAGTACTCCAAAAGTACCTCGGATCCCATGCTATGCACTTTTGTATTTAAAGTGCGTGATGTCAATCTAATACGATTGATATGGACGGGTATAATTGATGGGACCACTCAGACGACGGTTTCTTGGGGTTTTAATTATTTTGCGATGGTTTTTTATTTCTTCCTCTTTTAAATTTACGCTTTGAAGGTACGGATAGTCTCAGATCTTTTTTGTGCTGATTATTCATCGTGATTTCTTGGAGCAAGATGGATTCACAATGTGTGAAGAGACTCGAGCAGATTCCGGCTCGTAGGAAACAAGTTATAGTTCCGGTTACTGAAACAGAACCCGCGGTTGGGAAAGAAGAACATGTCGTTTCTATCATTGAGTCCACAGCCCTGCCATTGGAAGTCATGATATAGGATTCTCTAGAAGAAGTTTTGGTCGATAGGGCATCAACAGAGATGGTGCCGAAAATGAGTGCCGAGGGATGCTCCGAAAATGATCCAACTGATGTAATGCGAATGGAGAAGGCGATCGACAACACAGAGATGGATTTGATGATGACGATAGAGATCGAAGGATCTCTGGAGATGGCGACTCCTGCTGGACGCTGTCTAGCATGTACTTCTCATGCGGGCATACTTCTCCACACGGGCAAAAATATCCAGGAGATCCCAAGGATAAGTCTTAATGAATGATTTTTTAAGTTGTTCTTCAGCAGACCACTCATTATTGCAGCTATCACAATCGATTGGTCCAGATTTCGGACCTCCAGAGTCGTCATGTTGAATCTATTCATAAAAGAGCGGATTGACTCACCCTCCTTTTGCTTGATAGCATGAAGATAGTTAGATTGCTTTTGCTGTCATCAGTTGCTGACGAAATGATCGAGAAAAGACTGGCACAAATTTCAAAAGAATGGATAGATGTCGTCGGTCTTACACTCAAATACTACTGCTGAGCGGCCCCTTAAGGGTTAGAGGAAATGTTCAACAGAGGATTGCATTCGATGCTCCCTGAAAAAGAATGGCAATCTTGAAGATCTCTATATGATCGATGGGATCTGTGGTCCCATCATAGATCTCCAATTGAGGCAGTTTGAAGTGCAGGGGGAGTGGTTCCTGTATAATTCTCGAGATGAAATGTGGCTGGTTGTTATACCCTTCATAGGGCAGCGCCAAGGAGCCATCGTTGTTGAGGGACTTTTCTATTTTCTGGTCCAACTACTGGCCGAGCTTCTGAAACTACCTTTCAAAATCAACTTCATGGACAGTACCAGCTTCGAAATGCAGAGGAGATCGACATCCAGGGGTTGAGTTATGGCCCGATTGTGGGCTCGGAGATCATCGCCTGGCTGATTGCTGGGCCCTGAGGTAACTTTGATGAGTCAATCTCCTCTTCGAACTTTGAGGAGGCGCTGCGGCTCTGGTTGAGGTAGTGGCTGCGAAGCCGTAGTCAAGATAGGATTTTGTAGGAGCACTGCTGCGGAAGGTACAGGCAACACCACTGAGAAAATTGTATGATGCACCATCGTAAGGGGTGCAGGGACAACCTGAGGAGGCTACGGTGTCTCCTGAAAGGGTGCGAGAAAGGTCTGAACTGCTTGGATTGCGATCATCAGATGTTGAACTTGCTGGAAGAGTTGATCGAATTGGTCGGCCGTGATCGATGTCGATTGGGTTGGCTGAACTGGTAGAGGGATGATCGGTTGAACTAGCGAAGGGATTTTCAGTGCCAACAGCTGAACCTGATTGTTGGCTTGGTTGGTCACCTGTCTAGAAGTGGTGGCATTAGAAAGCTGGGACGATGTCCGTCTTGGAGCCATGAATGCGAATGTAGGCCCTTTCTTTATCTGTTGTTGCTGAAATCGATCGAGATCGAAAGACGGACATCGATCCTCATGCAGGGATGCTGGTGCTAGAGCGCCCTGCAAAACAAATCCTCAAACCAGAGGTTGTAGCTCCGATGAGGGCCTTTCGATGCTTAAGTCAGAAAAGTAGAGAACAAAGGAGTAGCAATGAGTTCTCTGAGAGGGATTCGATTGAACTTACCTGGATCCTCGAGGCTCTGGCTGTTTATATAAAAGAATGTCAGACAGTTGGGTTTTTAGCTGTGAGATTGCACGATCTTGAGATTGCCAGATCGTTGGGAATTCCAAATTGGGTGAGACAATTCAGCTCTCAATCACTCCCGTGAGATCAGGAGAGACGGTTGCACCAAATCTTATATATTTGGAATAGATAGCTGTTGCGCATGTTGAAGAGATTAGTCGGCTGAGCAGCTCATATACAGGCTAGACCTTGGGAATGTCTCAGCTCAGTATAGAGACGGACTCTTCAGCTCATATGGTGGTCCACAGCCGTGTTGACGACCTGAGAACTTGAAATTTTTTGTGATATAGTGCTGATCTGAGGCACTTATGGTAACCACCATAATAGATGGAAATGGTCGCTTGTTTGATGAGTAAGACTTGGACATTTAGTCCTTTAGCTTGTTAATCTAGCTAGGCTTAGAGTCCATGCTCATGTTATAATTGCTAATAGGAGTTTTAGATCTATGCCACCATCTAGTGACTGAGTTGTTATTAAAGCATTGGCCAACACCAACTTGATGGGTTTATTGATATTTATTGGTGCAAGATTCTGCAAGACGCTGGGATGCTAGAGCAGACGGCGAGATTGGGTCTCCTGAGGGCATGATCTACAAGAAGTTCTGATCGGAGGTTACTCCAGTGGGGACCCTCCAACACTCAAGTCAGAACTTTTGTTCAATAGATGGAGAGCGTGAGAGGCAGAGTAACAGCGTACCATTTTTAGGATCTCCTTTGGGCCTCCTTTTATGGATGGAGGCACGAGCATTGGTTGGTACGTCGGTTGGCATGATTTCATTTGATCAGAGCATAATTTGCACGTAGTGATAGAACTGTCATTCGAGACTCTCGGGATATGATAGTTGTGGTTGCCTTTCTTATTTTGTGATAACTATCACCTAGCAGGCATTTGAATTTGCACTGGTATGCTAGCTAATATCATGAGCCGAGGATTGGTCGATCACGATTAGAAGTCGGATGCTCTGTGCCATCCTTAGATGGAAAAGTTCAAAGCTGGGGTTCTGTTCGGTAGTGGAAAGCTGGTTAGTTGGATGTGATCGTTTGAAGACCGTTATCTGGTCAGATTGAGCTAATCATTTGAGCACGTTGATGACTCTTCAGCCTAGCCTATAGGGATTAGCCATCGATGAAATATCGGCGGTCTCGAGTGAGCGTTATCGGATGGTGCCAGTCGATCGGTCTTCATCTGCTCAGGTTGTGGAGCGCCAATGGGATAGAAGTCAAGAACTAGTCGATGGAGCGATGAAGGTCATGGCTGATGATAGGTCGGCGGAGGCCTAGCAGACGGGCTTACCAGATTGGGACATCTTGGGCCATAGGCCTCTTCATATCATTGGTTTGTGCAAAATTTTTTCCAACATATGCCTCCTTACTCTTGAGTCTGAGCTTTGGTTAGACGCAAGGAGTATGCCTGCTTCTCTAAGCCGAAGATATGTAGAGACTTTTCGATTGATGGGACGTGTGCAGCTTTTGAGGTGGATGTGAAGTGATGTGACCAAACCATTATAATTGAATTAAATTCATATTGATTCATAATCTCTTTTGGAGCGCGACATCGATTTGGCTAACTGACGGCTGCAGCTAACAAATAGGAGGGGCACTATGTGCCACAGATCGTTTGGTAGAAAACAATTCGATATCTCTGGAGATTATTTTCTTTCAACCGTAAGTAGGACTCTTCAATTGTTCCTAACCTCTTTCATTTTCCCTCTCTCTTTTTTTTGTCTTCTTTGTCTAGATCGCCACTATGTCATCTTTGCTACAATTTCTCAGGAGTATTTCTGAAGGTGTCTTTTTACTGTTCCATTTCTCTATCATTTGTTCTTATTGTCAGATGAATTTTCTTGTTCATTCTTCTTCGCCCATCTGCTTTCCCCTTCTTTCTTTTTTCTCCAGACTGCTTTTTCAGTTTCTTACTTTGATTTGAATGGTGGATTCTGGTGATTCTATGGGAGATCGGTCCTCTCCGATGGCGAATCCTGAGAATCCAATCGAAGAATGGAGCGAGGTTGGGCCTAGCACTTTTGGTTCCATACTAAATTCGAATGACTTGGGTCGGATATGGATTTGGTATGGAATCCCCCTAAAGTTTGAATTAGAACTCCTTAGGGATGACAATCGGGTGAATAACCCACCTTTCGATTGGCTCGGTGTGTATAAAAAGGTACTCTGAGCAAGCTTGAGATTTTCTATTTTCCCTCTCATCCTTGACATCTTCCACTCCTACAGCCTTTTCTTTGTGCAATTGTCCCAAATTTTCTTAGATTTATAGTGGATTTTTGGTCATCTACGTTATGGCCAATGTTCGACCATCTATCTTTTTTTCCATTCTTTCTTCACCATCAAGAAGCACCCATATACCCAAAACTGGTGGTACTTCTCTTCTCAGAAGAGGGTCTCTCCTCTGATAAAGGATGCTCCTTCTTTATTCATAGATGGAAGGAGCAGTTTCTTTTGTTTCAAGCTCCTTAGTGGGTGATTGGGACTTGCTGAGCTGGGGTCGGTCAGAAGTTTCTATTCGATGTATGTCCTAGAAGCTAAATTGACTGATACTTATAAAACTTTCTATGGGTATATTTGTAATGTTGACTTATAAATTAATAAAATTGGATTCATTTCTATTCATATCTATATTTTTAAGTGTCTATAAATAATCCATTAAATTAATGGATATGGTGATGTATATTCTCAAGAATTGAGAATTTGAGACATGTGTCATTAAAAATTAATTCATAAATTACTTCCAATCATAGGATCATCATGGAGACAGTGCTTGATCCAGAGAAATTGGTGGACGATCACTTTCTTAGGATATATGATCTTGAATCTATAGTATTGAGACATCGAAGCGAAAGTGTAAGTACTTGTTAGAAATAAAGTACTGAGCATGACTAAACACTATCATGTGTCCTCCAGCTGACGATCCCAATACCTCTGATCGCACAGCTCGATCCATCCAACAGATAAACAGTGCCCTCACTATTCTCCAGGGAGTCAAACTGCTCATCTCTACACCATACATGATGGGTGCATGTAGAATCTAAAATTCACTGCTTGAAAAAGTAGATATCTTGTCAGATATCTTCAGGACATCTCCCTCTGAATCGCTGCTGGCCGTCGTCGCAGCAGCCATCGTCCGATCTTTGTGTTGAGAGTAATCTCTGACTAGATGCTCCAACTCATCACACCAGTAACACCTAATCTTGCTCAAGTCCCTCCTGGACTTGGACCGTCCTCGTCGCGATCTCCTATCGCTCCGTCTACCGTCTCCTGCTCCTCTAGAAACCATCAGAGATGAGCTACCACCACCTGAGCTCAAAGTCAGTTTCTCCCTCCTGAGAATCTCATTCTGAAGTATCGCAGCGGTGACCTCACCCATCTTGATGGTGCTCTTTTTTACTAGAAAAGCAGTCACCAAGGACTCATACGAAGATGGAAGTGACACTAGAAAGACCAATGCCCTAGTCTTCTCCTCAACATTCTCGCCAACACTGACGAAGTCGGTGAGAATCTTCAGAAAGTGACTTAAATGCTCCTGCACGCTCTGTCTCTCAGCCATCCACAGTTGGTAGAACTGCCTCCAAAGGAAGAGAGTATTAGTGAGAGACTTCACCATATACAACTCCTCGAGCTTCGACCATAGCACCATCGGGGACGTTCCGCTAAGCACATGGATCACCACCTCATCCGTTAGGTACATACGAATGGTACTCACTGTCTGCATCTGTAGCCATCTCTAATTCTGTACCTCTATGGTGGTCGGCTTCTCCTCACACAAGAGAGCATCGATCAACTCTTGCTGGATGAGCACGTCCTTCACCCTTGCCTGTTATAAAGAGAAATTACTCTTTTTATCAAACTTGTTGATCTTTATCTTGATTGTTTCTGTCTTCTCCATCTTCAGTCTTGCTCACCATCATTGCAATCTGCATCCTTGTACCACCTCGCTCTGATTCTATTTATTGGTATATGTCTGGCCAGGACGCCACCCCTTAGGATCTTTTCGATACTACGTGATACAGCAGGAAGAAAAAGAAATAAAATAAAAAATAATCAAATACGTGGATCAGTCAAAAAAGGGCTCACCTCTACGAGGCATGCAAACTTCACTATGAAAAAAAAATAATTACAAGAGGAGATCTCACCTTCAACCCTCATACACCCAATTTCTTCCTCATAGGAAGTTCTCCCTCATAAAAGCTCTCTCTCTTAGAAGACCTCTCTGAACCCCAAAGCGACTGCTGTCCACTGTCCAGAGCCTCCCTGCTCCGCTCAGTATCGCGTGCACTCTCTCTCCATGGGTCCGCTTCTCTGGTTCATGCATGGAGCTGTCCGCATGTCCACCAAAATCATGGCCACACAACACCCTGTTCATGGTATTAGGCTTTTATAGGCTTTAAACAACCCAATTAGAATCTGTTTGAGAGTCCTAATTAGGCCCAATCAAGCCCATTGTTGGGTATAAAATACCCCCAGCCGAAGTTCGTGACGGTATTGACTTCCCGGGGGGCCTTCCAGCTTCCGGCCCTGGGCGGCACGTTTCAGGACTTCTCCGACGGTCGAGCTTCCACAACGTTTTCAAGCCTCG
>KE505302.1:127547-160579 GCA_000441515.1 Elaeis oleifera | reverse complement strand
ATTTAATAAAGAACATTAATAGTGGAAGAGTCAATTCATATAGTTTTTAATGAAGCTAATGATCTTCTATCAAAGAAGAGAGAGGATGCTGATAATGCAAGTATCATAGAAGAAGGAATGAAAGAGCTCACCATCAATGATTCAAATGAGCAAGATGAAGAACAGTTGGAAAAAAATATGAGAATGAAAGCATCAATGATCAAAACATTCAAGAACAACCTCAAGATACAAGTAATCTTTCAAGAAATGAAGGTATGTTCATAATCATCTCAAAGAATTAATTATTGGTGATCTAACACAAAGGGTAAAAACTCGATCCTCTCTTAGAGATGTATGTAATTATGTAACTTTTATTTCACACCTAGAACCTAAAATAATAGAAGAAGCTGAACAGAACCATAACCGGATAATTGCTATGCAAGAAGAGCTAAATCAGTTTGAAAGAAATAATGTATGGACTCTTGTTGCTAGACCTAAAAATCATCCAATAATCGAAACAAAATAGGTATATAAGAATAAATTAGATGAAGATGGTAATGTAATTAGAAATAAATAAGATTAGTTGCTAAAAGATATAATTAATAAGAAAGAATTGATTTTGATGAAATATTTGCACTGTTGCTAGACTAGAAGCTATAAGAATGCTGCTTGCTTATGCATATTTCATAAACTTTCAATTATTTCAAATAGATGTTAAAAGTACTTTTTAAATGGTTATATTGTTGAAGAAGTATATGTAGAGCAACCCCCAGACTTTGAAAATCATAAATATCTAGATCATGTATTTAAGTTAAATAAAGTATTGTATGGTTTAAAACAAGCCCCTAGGGCTTGGTATGAAAGATTAAATAAGTTCTTACTAGAAAATAATTTTTAAGAGAAAAATAGATACAATTCTTTTATAAAAGAAAGATAAAAAATTTAGTTATATAATATATGTTGATGATATTATATTTGGATCTACTAATGAAGCTTTGTGCTGAGAATTTGCCAAGCTCATGTGGGGAGAGTTTGAGATGAGTATGATGGAGAACTCACTTTTTTCCTCGGACTCTAAGTCAAGCAAATGAAGGAAGGGATCTCCATCACCCAAAGTAAGCAAACAAAAGAACTATTAAAAAAATTTGAAATAGAGAGCTTCAAAAGTGTAAGTACTCCTATGACCCCTTTCTTTAAATTAGATAAAGATAAACATGGTAAAATATTGATTCTAAGCTTTATAGAGACATGATAGGCTCTTTGTTATATCTTACTGTCGGTAGACCTGATATAATATTCAGTGTATGTATGTGTGCTAGATTTCAGTCAAATCCTAAGGAATCTCACTTAGATACTATTAAAAAAATTTCAAATACTTAAAAGGAATACAAACCTAGGACTTGGTTTCTAAGCAATCTTCTATTGATTTAATAGATTACTCAGATACAGACTTTGCTGGATGTAAATTAAATAGAAAAAGTATTAGTAGAACTTACCAATTTTTAGGAGTCAACTTAATCTCTTGATTTAGCAAGAAGCAAAATTCGATGACATTATCTACGACTGAGGTCGAGTATATTACAGTCGAAAGTTACTGTGTTCAAATCTTGTGAATTAAGCAACAGCTCATAGATTTTGAAATTGAACTTAAAGACATTCCCATAAGATGTGATAACACTAGTGCCATTAATTTGACAAAAAATCCAACCCAACACTCTAGGTCAAAATATATTAAAATTAGACATCATTTTATAAGAGAACATATTCAAAATAATGATATAGTACTTGAATACATAAATACTGAAAAGTAATTAGCTGATATTTTCACTAAAGTATTAAATGAAAATAGATTTTGTGAAATTAGAAGAGAATTGAGCATCTTAGATCTTTTTGCTTGATCTCTAATCATAATTTCACTCTTAAAATCTATCAAAAATCTCTTCACTTCATCATCTTAATTTTGGAGGCATCTATCTTTTTTTTAAATTATTTCAAATCAATTAAAAAAAATATCAGTGTTATTCAGATATGATCTCAGATTTTTTTTCATTAAAATTTATTATCAAAATCATACCAAATTTATTTGAACTCTACATAATCATCTCAAGTCGATACAAGTCTTTTCAAATTTTTTTTTTTGATTTTTCTCTCATTTTTGAATTATTCTTTCATCGCCTGATTTTTTTCTGGATTGGACGACCCATGGGGCGTCCCAATTGTTTGAGAAAATGGATTTTGTGTGAGCTGATCCATTTAAATTCCTCTCTTAAAACCTAAGTAGGGTGACTTATTTGCTATGCTTCTTCCTCTTCTCATCTCAAACCGAAATCCTTCTCCAAACTCTCCACCGGCCATAATCTCCCAAATCCATCCCCTTATCCACCCAAAAATCTTTGGTTTCTATCTCAAAATCTAGGATAAACACATCCTCTCGGCATATCTCGGATCAAAACCCTCTCCTTCTTGCTCTCCATCAAAATCTTAAGCCCTAATCTCCAAAATATGAGACAATCACCTCAAAATCCCTTACTTCTCTTCATTTTCATTCATCCTTCACCCTCCTCTATTCTCCTGACTGGTTCTCTTGCTCTCACTAGGACAATGGCCCCCAAGATGCAGTTGCCACAGAGAAGAAAGTCAGTGAGGTCTTTAGAGGCTGAAGAAAGAAGGAAGAAGATTGCTCAAGTTTCAGTTCAAGACTCTCCTCCCATAACCCCAAGTAAGATCCCTCTATCTGCAAGAAAGATTGCCTTGAAAAGAATATTGATTGTCGGTTCTTAAGAAGTAATGGATTTACTATTGATTAAAATTAATCAAATAAGAGTGGAGTTTTTTTGTAGTTTGTCTGAGCCCGTAGACATTGATCTGGTCAAGGAGTTTTATTCTAATCTAGTTTCACTGATGGGATTCTAAGATCAATAGTTAAGGGTGTCCAAATTATACTAAATGCTCCTAGGCTGGGTAGACTTCTTCAGATGCCCTATGAAGGTAGTTGCCTCAATGAGCTTTCAAGGAAAAAAATCGGGCTCAGGACCATCTTAGGAAGAGAAGATGTAGAGGGGTTTATAAAAATTGAAGCTAAAGATTTGAGTATGGAGATGAGATTGCTCCACCATATGATTTTCAGAATTTTTTTCTCCAGAGGGAGTAGATATGATTTGATGACTGGTCAAGATATCTATTTGATGCACCATATAGTCTCCGAATCTCCACTAAATCTTCCTTTCCTGATGATTGATGCCATGAGGGAGGCCTTGAACAGATCCAAGGCTCCCTTGCCCTATGGTATGGCTCTTATAGTGATTTTAGGGAGTCTGGAGTGAGCTTTGAGGGAAGGTTGTTGCAATTAATGAACATTAACACCTACAATGATCACTCCTTCGATGCATGGGATTTATCAGAGTGGATGGTCGTTGGACCAAGGGCCGAAGAGTTGCAGTCGAGGAGGAGGAGGAGGAGGAGCATGCTGAGGGGAGGGTCCCTCATCGCCACCTGAGCCCAAGCAAAGCTCTGATGTTCATTTTGTATCTGAGCCTGAGGTAGGACCCTCAGTCAGTGCACCCCCATCTATGAGCCGTGCCATGCCATCTTCATTTAGATTAGGGAGGATGAGATGGGACTGGTAGTTGAGCGAGTAGCAGGTATACTCTCCATCCAACAGCAGCAGTTTTAGGAGTAGGTTCTTCAACAGCTCCATCAATTTCAGCAGTATCAGCAGCAGATCCTCCAGTAGGTACAGCAGCAGCAGTATCACCCACCTCACCTGAGTTCTTTTTTGCCTCTTCCTCAGATCTCTCAGTCATGCCACACATTTCTCACTGGTACAACTTTGTTTGACCTGAGCTCTAGACTGGAGAGTGTAGAGAGCTCCATACTCAGATTTAGTGGCAGGATCTTTAACATTGAGAGGGAGATCAGACTGATACTGGATTCTCTATCAGTAGGAGCAAGCACATCGAGCACCTTTTCATCTCAGTTGGCTGATTTGGCTCGAGAGGTAGAGAGACTCCACAGTCTACTTCATTCAACACTTGAGCTGATCTGGATTGATATCAGAGACTCGAGGGACTTCATATCTTCTGATCTTGAGGGGCTCTGAGTTTCAATTAGAGGAGTCTCATCCCAGCAAGATACCATTAGGACTCAGCTCCAGTCCAGACCTTCCGCATTCAGTGAGCTCACTTTTGTCCAGCCTATCACATTCCATCCCCGATATCTTCCACTCGGACCAGACCATCCAGTCAAGGCCGAGGCTGATTCTGTTTCAGTTGTTTTGATCTTGAGCTCGATGCCCATGCTCCCTGATCGAATCATTTGTATTAGCAGTTTTAGGTTACATACTACTTAGTTGTTATATTTTATTTTAGTAGTTGAATGTATAAGAGCCTTATGCTCATAGATATATATTATGACTTGATCATTGTAATGAATGAATGTACTTGACTCTTGTAACCTCTTATTTGTTGTAATTAATGTATGAGGTTATCTATTATCATCACTTTGTATGGCCAACTTCTGTTTATATGTGAATGAATGAATATCTATTATATTAAATTACTCTAATACCTGATGTACCACCATAGCTCATTAAAAATCTTACTCTCTTTAGTCTATTTTTGATGATGTCAAAAAGGGAGAGAAGGTAGTCTATCTTGAATTTTATGAATTTCTTGAATTTTGGTCTGATATGTTCATTTTTTGCTCTGATACGTCTATCTTTACTTTCATTTTGATATTTTTGCAAAATACTCTGATACATCTATTTTTGATTTTGCAAAATGCTTTGATACATCTATTTTTGATTCTTGCTCTGATACTTTTATCTTTGCTTTAATACCAAAATAAAGAAGAGAGAAAGAAAGATTCTTTTATATACATATTGCTCTGATACTAAAAATAAGGAAGAGAAAAAAAAATTTATGAACTATTTTTGCTCTAATAACAAATATAAGAAAAATTTTTACAACTTGATCACTTTTTATATAAGAAAGGAGGAGAATTTTTTTCAAATAGTCAAAATGGTTACTTTCATCTTTTTCATATAAGAAAGGAAAAAATTTTGCTGATTAGAATAATTTTTGAAAATCCTAACACCTTTACAAATAATTTTCAATAAAATGAATTAAACATTATAACTTGCTGAAATATTATCCCATGATATTCTATGCTTAATTTTTAGCATGTTCCTACAAGTGCTTCACAAACTCAATCCCTTGAGCTTTATGGATCTTTTTTATGAATACTCAAATATTTTATCATCATCAAAAAAGAAAGATTGTTGCTTCAAAAATTAATTTTGATGATCACAAACTATTTGAGGAGACTACTAATGAGTTTCTTATCTTTGAAGAATATTTTAGTGATGTTTCAGGTAGTCCAAAATATTGAGTTTAAAAAGCTCCATCAAGTGTGCCAAAGTTGATGTTTCTATAAGTTGAAACTATTTTTGAAGCTTTTTGAAAGTATCAAATTGATTCAAATTTATTTAAGAATATTTGATAGTATTTTGGTAAGTTTCGAACCTTAAATGTATGAAAAAATTGGATTGAAACAAAATGGAGCAATCTAACTGAGTCATCCCTTCCATTGGATAGTCGGCATGCTCTATTTTTGGCTTGTGACATGCAGTGGGACGATCCATAGATCGACCCCTAAGACCCTGAGACCAAAACAGAGAGTCTATTTTCAGATAGATTTAATAAGACGACTCATGGGACTTCCTAGTCACAATGGGACAATCCATTTTGGGCAAACCTCATAACGACTAATTTTCAATCTATTTTTGATGTATTTAATGTATATTAAATACTCTCTAATGGCTCTTAACCAATATTAAGACACTCTCAAATTCAAATAGAGGCTATAAATACTCCCTAGAGGTGAAAATCAACTAAGATTCATGCATTCAAGCTCACATTTATGAAAGAGAAAAAAAAATCTAGAAAGAGAGAAAAGAAGCATTCAATCAGCTCACCAACCACTCTCCAGCTGCATTCAAGTATGTCAATCAATTAAGGATGTTCAACAAAGGCTTCTTCTCCTTAAGTATTGTATTTTATTGTATTTATTGTACTCATTTAAGGGGCTGTTGTGCTGAAATTTTTGTACACTATTCACTTGCTGTTGTATTTAAATTTTGAGTTTTGTGGAGTTTCAAAACTTAGATAGGTTGATCCGAATCTGAAATCGGAGTGTTGTGGGTTGGCTTGTACCTAAAAATAAGTGTTCTTATTTGGATAGCAAGAGTCAGGGTTATCCGACGTGTTGTATCTTGAAATTTTTTTAATGGATTGAATTCTCAAGTAAAGACTTGAGGAGTGGATGTAGGTGCAAGGTTGGCACCGAACCACTATAAGTCTCTTATGTTTGTTGTGCTTGCATCTCTTTATTCATTCATTGTGCTTTATACTTGCTTACTTATCATTTATAGTTGATTTCATTTCTTAGCTAATCAATTCACTCTACTCAACAAGTATAGCACATTACTTGAGTGCACTAATCACAAAATTTTAAAAGACTCAATTCACCCTCCCTCTTGGGCTCCATATCTGGGCAAAAGTTTTAGTATATTCTGATCATGCTGTTTTAAGATATTTGCTTTTCAAGAAAGATACCAATCCTTGGTTAATTAGATGGATCCTTCTACTATAAGAATTTGATTTAAAAATCTAAGACAAAAAGGATTCTGAAAATATGATAGCAGACTATATCTCTAGAATCTTAGTTGAACACATGCAAGACACTAACATGGTCAAGGATTTTCAAATGAACAACTCTTTACACTCTCCTCCAATCATTCTCCTTGCTTTGCCCATATTGTTAGTTACTTGGCTATAAGGCTGATTCCTTTTCATTAGTCAAAGTAGGAGAAAGATGATTTTTTTCATAAGTCAAATACTATTTTTGAGAGAAACCTAAGCTGTTTAAGTATTATCCTAACCAATTGATTCATCGATACATCCTTGAGAGTGAATTTCAAAGCCTTCTCACTTTTTGCCACTCTCTAACATGTGGAGGACATTTTAGTGGGAAGAAAACTATAGGTAGCAAAAATATTGTAGAGTAGATTTTATTAACCAACATTCTTTAAAGATGCACATGAATTTGGCCATAATTGCTTAAGGTGCCAACAAATTGGGAACATATCTAGGAAGGATATGATGCCATCAACCCCTATCTTAGTAGTTGAAATGTTTAACATTTGGGGGATTGACTTCATGAGACCCTTTCCATCCTCATATGGGTTTGAGTACATTTTGGTGGCTATAGGTTATGTATCAAAAAGGGTGGAGGCTATAGCCACAAGGACCAAGGATCACAAGGTTGTGATCAAATTCATTTAAAGTATATTTTCAGACATTTAGGCTTTTCCAAGGTTATCATTAGTGATGGGGGTGCTCACTTCATGAACCGACATTTTGAAGTATTAATGAGAAAATATTGTATCATGCACAAAGTAGCCACTCCTCACCATCCCCAAATCAGTGGGCAAATAGAAGTATCCAATAGAAAAATTAAGAGCATTCTAGAAGAAAGGTTAGGCCCGACAAGAAAGACTAGTCCTTCAATTAGATGATATATTATAGTGCTACCGTACTACATTCAAGACCCCTATTGGCATGTCTCCTTGTCGATTAGTTTTTAGGAAGGCATGTCATTTACCACTTGAATTAAACATCATGCATTCTGGGCTATAAAGACATTCAATTTTGATATGACAAATGCGGGTTCTCATAGGAGACTTCAATTAAATAAACTAGAAGAGTTATGTAATGATGCCTATGAAAGTTTTCATATATACAAAGCTCGGACTAAAGCATTCCATGACAAGTATATTTCAAAACATCATTCAAGCCCATTCAAAAAGTGTGGCTCTTCAACTCAAAGTTATGTTTTTTTTTTGGTTAAACTTTACTTTCATTGGGATGAACCATTTATTATCATCCAGATATTCCCTCATAGAGTAATCAAAATCCAGGATCCCCAAAATGGCAACACTTTTAAAGTCAATGGTCAATCTTTAAAGCCATATGTAGATGGAATTCGCAAAGAAGGATAAATTGACACCATCAACTTGGTGGATCCGATATATGAGACACGTTAAGATTCATGAAGTCTGGCTGAAGACTCTAAATTTAGTATTTTTTGGGAGGCAACCAAATTTTTTCATCTTAATTTTTTTAGATTTAAATAATAATAAATTGATTAAGTTATATTTATTTGTAAAGACTTGAATAAGAATTATAAAGATACCTGTCAACTCAAGAGCACACTTATCCAAGGTGACATCTCTCCTATTTTTTTTGCCTGTCACACTTTGTTTTCTTTACTTTATTGAGGACAATGTCATTTAAGTTGGGAAGAGGGATGAATTAATAAATCTTCAAATATATTTATGATTATGTACCTGATTATACTTTAGACTTGAGGTTAATCATGCATTTTAAGAAACAATTGATGCATAGTCTAGAGAGTTTTTGAAATATCGAGAGATCAAATATTAAGAAACCTAATAAATGGTTAGGTCTAAAATGAAAATTAATTTTTGAGCATTCCTAACCCTCCCTATTAGCATCAATGAAGAATCAACTTTTCATGAGTATGAGTGAAAAATATTGATGTATACAAAAATTCCTTCATAGAATATAAAAAAAAAATTTGTTTAAGTACTTTTCATCGAGTAACTGGATTTTTTTATCTAAGTAAATATTGATGTTCGCATCAAAAAATGAGAAATGTGAAGAAACTTTGTTGTACAGCTAGTTTTAATCCGTAGCCTATTTGATTCGAGTTAGTAAGTTCGAGAGATATTTTATACCTAATACCCTAGAGTCAACTAGTTTGGAAGTCATTGGCCTAAACTTACTACATTATTCAAATAGAAATTTAAGAAGGCATTGGACCGACTGTGCATGGCAAAAAAATGATGAAGGAATGAAAGTGCATGAAGACAATACATCAGCCCATCTTAAAGTGGGGAGTCAGTTATGAAAAAGCTCTAAAAAATTTTATTTCTCTACTTAACCACTCTATTGGATAGTATTAATATCTTGATAACATACTTCACTAATTTTTTGACTGAATATCATTTTCTTTAAAATTACCTGATAGAATACTCATCTCTAAGCAAGAAAGTACATGCATGATACTAACTTTTCTCTTACTAGAAGATGAGTAAAGTTCAAATTAGGGAGTGTTATCAATACATTAATATGACAAAAAATATTAGAACCTATGCTATTTAATTTTATTATTTAGTATTTGATGCTTCTTATTTTTTCAAAAATTATTAATCATAGAAGATTACTTACAAACCAACCAGCAAGGTTTTTAACAAATAATTACTATCGGCCCGTCACACATATTTTCATGGTCACCAAGCCCAAAACAAAGCCCAAGTTAGCCTGCCTCTATTGATAAGTTTTCAACCAATGCAAATATGCAATCCAGGCCAGAAAAAGCAAGCAGACAGCCTGCAAGAGCACCCGATCCACACGTGCGGTGCACAAGATGAGCACGTGGTTCATGCATGCGGTGCACAGGCAGGGGCATGCGGCCCAATGCATGGCTCATAGGGACGAGAGCATGGTCCTTGTGCATGGGCATGTGGCTTATAGGATAGCACGCATGCTTCATGCATGCAAGCATGTATGTAGGTGCAGTTTAAACATGCTTGGGACACAGACGTGATGGGCTTGAGGGTTTTAAAAAAAAAGAGAGAAAGAGAGGGTGGCTAGGGTTGTAAAGAAGGAAAGGTTTGAGGCACCAAAGCCTAAAGAGGAAAGATAGGAGGTGTGAGAGAAACCAAGATTTGGGGTACCTAGGGTTTGAGGAGATCTTGAAGGCTATAAAAAGGGGTGTGGGGTGGCCCAAGGAAGGGATAAATTTGCTAGAAAAGAAAAGAGAGAGGAAGAGAGGGAGGTTGCCAGGTTTTGGAGTTTTGGGAGAGAGTTTGTGGTGGTATAAGGAGGTTCTGCTTCTTCTTCTTCAAGTTCTTCTCCAACATTCAAAGAGCATGGAGCTTTTGATGGCGAGCAAGATCTAACCGATGAGAGGCTAAACTCTTCATCCTCGATGGAGTAGACAAACTCCATTAGATCAGATTTGTATTTAATTCTTGAATCTTATTATGTATTTCTTTTTTATATAATCAACTACTTGAACATTGTAAGGCATCTTCTTTTCAAACAATATTGAATATTTTACGAACATGAATAGTTCCTATGATTTTATTCATATGTTTAAGTGTAGTATTTCTTGTTTTATAGTTCTTGAATAGTTTATAATTATGTAGAGATGAGTCATGATCTGCAGATATGATTCATGCTCAGTGAAATAAACTATGTTGAGAACTAAACCATGAATTTATCTTTTAATCATCACTAAGGCTTATAGTTTTTAGTGATCTTGATTGCTTCACTTAAATACTAATCTATGATTAAGGATGGATTCAAAAATCTTGAGGCACTTTCTTCTACTTGATTTTTCTAAAACTTTATCTCTATCAACTTGTTCTTTTATCTTTCTTAAATCCTAAATTTTATTCCTTCACCATATTTTTTAATTTGAATATAACTTAGCACATTGATCCTTGAGGATTCGACACTTGATCTCATACTATTTTACATAATAGTTGAGTCAGCTTAAATTTTTATCTTTGGTGTTTGCAACAATATCACCCCTCTTATATCCTCCATCCCAATTAGCCGATCAACCTTCTCTCTTCTTTCTCCCTCTTTTCTCCCATTGAATCCTCAGCCTACCATCCTTGTGTCATCTAAAATCATGATTGGGGACATCGCCGGAGCCTGAGATAAGCCCCAGCCCTCCTTCCTCTCTTTCTTCACCTTCTTCCCATGCCCTTGTGCATGGCCATCGACTATTGATTTCACCAAAAAACCACTAAGAATCAAGATCCTATTTTTGCTTCTTTTTAGCCAAATCTTCTTCCCTTTTCTAGCGACCAATATCGCCACCCTAGGTGTCGTGCCCCTAGGTCATGACACCTGACATCTCTACTATCCTTTTCAGAGGTCTTGATTATCGATGATTGGCCAATGAGTGAAAAATGCATGAAAAAGGATAGATCCCCTATCGTCCATGTCTTTTCCCTTAATTTTCTCTCATCAGCCAGTCACTGCCATCGGTCGTCGACCATTGCCCATTGCCGGCCATCCATCATTGCCCACTATCGAACCTCTAGCTATGTAGCTGCACCCACCAAAGCACTAATTGTCCATCCCTTTTCCGTAAAGAAGAAGAAAAAAGAAAGAAATTAAAAAAGTGGAGAGAGAAAGAAGAATCATCCCTCTCTTTATGTTTCTCTCTCCTCTTACATTCTCTCTCTAGTGTCTCTATACTCTCCAAATGATGACTGGATCCTAATATGCTATTTTCTCTTTCTACCCTCTCTCTTCATCTATTTTCTCTCTCTAAATAAATCTAGAGATCCCAGTATCGAGTCATACCTTCCTCTTCTAGGGACCCTTGTTGACCTCGATAAGAAGATCCCGAACCATTTTTGTGCCTAGGTGGTCTATTAGATCGATCACCTAATCAACAATCTTTTTTATTATTATTTAATTTTATTAACTATATTAGATAAAAATTGATTATGATTTAATATTTTAAATAAGACTATATAAACTTGTCTAACAAAGTCTAAAGATCTAGAATAAATGAGGTAAGTGGATCTTACACTCTTTATTTATTTTCAAATTATCATATTTTTTATGTAATTGATCTATTGTTGTATAAAATTATATTTTTATAAAATAAAGATCAGTATATGAGATATGAAAAAATATACCTTATTATGATAAGTAATTTCATGAATATATTTTATAAAAATAATAATTTATGAAGCATAAATATTATTATTTTTATCTATATATATGTATATTTTAAAAAAAGATATAAAGATTTTAAAAGCTCTCAGATAGCTATAAATGAATCTTTAAAATTAAAAAGATCGATATCCAAAGCTGGCATTCATAAGAAACATGACCTCATCAATAGATACAAAGTCAGCATACGAAATAAGAACTCTATCGATTGAAAAATATGACCTTGTCACATATAAGTGACTATAGTATAAATATTTGTGAGCAAAATTTTACAACATAATATGAATACATGATAAGAACAACTTATGAATCATCATTGTTGCTGTAGATTTTTGTCTTAGGCCAAAGTTGTTGGAGTGTGGCGGCATCTGGTGAAAATAATGGCAATCAGACCTACAAATAAGTTTCCAGCTAGAGATGGTTCCGGTGGAGACCCTCTGACACTCAAGTCAAAAATCTAGAATAGGTGAAAAGGAGCATATGTGAAAATTTATGTACCTTGGAGGTCCTCGAGTTATCTCTATTTATAGAGATGAGAGCTGTGGGAGGGAAGAGTCGGAGACTTTCCTATCGTACACTCAAAATTCTCATTCTAATTTTTATCGACTTGGCGGGTGGTGTCATCTCACTTGGCACATTGCCAGTCGCTTTCATAATGACCCCAGTTGAAGTCCTTAGGACATGGTGATTGATATGACCTTATCCGGTGCATGGCCAGCCATTCTCTTTAATGGCCATGGTTTAAGTACCTGGGATTTGGAGATTTGACGATCTTTTCCTAGGTATGGCTGGTGGCTTTTCTTAATGATTTAATTTGAAAGGACCATACTGGGGCTTCCTACCAACCTTACTGAGCATGGCAGCCAAGGTTGGGAGTCGGAGAAGTGTGGCATGAAGTCCTACCACATATCGTGAGAGATTAGAGCCAGAGGTGGGTGATTAAGTTAGAGCTAACAAGGGGTCGACACCTTCTACGGATCGATGCCTGATGTTTGATCTTGTTTAGTGATGCAAGCAATGGCAGCCATGTAGATTGGCAGTTTGATGCGTCTGAAGAGGGGTCAGTCACTAATGCCAACATCCACGGCCCAAGTGAAGGTTGGTGGCTTTTGAATGAGAATGCCAATAAGAAGTCGAAACCTGCATACGAGTCGGTAGCTGATGTGGGGGTCACTGGCCGATGCATAGGTCAGCCACGACTAGGGTTCAGTCATGTCTTCGGGTCAGATGTCGGGGTTCTACCCATAACATGTGCCCCCTACTCCCTACTCTGAGCAGGGGTCAAGGATAGGAAATATGAACTACTTTGAGTCCATCAAAGACACATGCCGAGCTTTCACTCTTTGGGCAAAATGGCATATCTATAACTTTTGAACCATCACATCAGAGAGTTGATAGGATTTGTGAAGAGACATCAGATGAAGGATTATCAATCGATGTTATTTAAGATTTGACTGGATTCGAGATGTCATAGTGCTTTTAGCGATATGCCCATCAATACACCTCCAGAAAAATAATTTCGACCAATTAGATTCCACCATGCAGTAGTCATCTAGCGGCTTCAGTCAAATCAATGTAGGATCAGGGGTAATCCATGACCTTTATAATAGGGGTGTTTCTACCTCTTTTCCTCTTTCTCATTGTTTTTCTAAGCCTTCCCCTCCTTGAGATAGTGGTTCCCTTTAAGAAGGTCCAAAGCTCCACTAGCATACATATTGGTTTTTTAAAGCCTTCCCCTCCTTAGAGTTTTTTAGAGTCTTTTTTCTATGCCTATTCATTTTTTTTCTCTGTCTTGGCACTTCTTTCCTCTACTCCCCTTTTTTGGGTTTAGCATCATGTGCTAGCCTTAAGATGGGTAGGTTGGGTAAAAAATAATGGTGAGAAAGCCTTTCGATTCTCCCTCGGCTTCCAATTCTTCCTTAGGAGGTGATCTTAGGGATGCTGGGGTCAAGCATGGGGCTGAGAGCTTCATGCCTAGTAAATTTTACTCTGCAATGGACTTAGAGGATCTCAGTATACATAGGGCATAGTTCAGTATTCCTCTTGAGTTTGACTTATAGCTCTTGGGTCCAACTGGCAGGATATGTAACCCTCCTCTTGGTTGGCTTGCTCTGTATGACAAGTCATTTCAAACTGATCTTAGGCTCTCCCTCTATCCTTTCATCATATAACTTTTCCTTACTTTTGGTATGGCCTTGTGTTTGATGGCCCCGAACTCATGGTATTTCCTTATCGGCTTTCTAGCGACCTATTTCCTAGTGGAGGTTATATCATCTATCGATCTGTTCCATTCCTCATACACTTTCAAAAAATATCCTTATTTGATGACTGGCGATACCTTTCACCTTAAAAAGAAGTTTGTGCCTTGATCCAAGGTGCTCCCTTGTCCTTTCATGGTTGGAAGGGGTGCTTCCTTTACATCTCCTATTCGGGTAAAAGAGATTGGGGATTCACAAACTAGGGCCAAACTAGGAAGTTTGACCTCCGAGCTTCCAAGTTGGGGGATACAAACTGATAGTGCTTTAATGCGCTACACAAGCATAAAATTTAGAACTGTCAGAGTTATTATTGGAGCCAACTCTTTTAACATCGGGCTCAGTCCAGTCGATCCCCGAGGTAAGAATCGGGCTGGCCAAGCTACACCCCTTCTTCTCTTCTTGCTCATTATTTTGTTGTTTTTTTTTCACTTATTTTGGTTTGGCATGGAAATGAGGTCTGAGGAGATTGAGGTGATGAAGAAGCTAGGCCTAAAGAAGAGGAAGATCTTAGGCTCATCTTTTGGTACGACAGTGGCAAAGAAGCCACACCAAGCTCCATCTACCCTAACAAAGCAGCCAACAAGGAGGGCTTGACTTCGACGATCGAGGTGGTCCAAGCTATGATAGTGAAAGTTCGGATATTGGTAGCTCATCCATCACCCCGACCTCAGACCCTGCCCCTAGTCCCAGAACTACCTGAGCTAAGAGGAGCAGCTCTGAGTTAGCCCCTCGCCCTAGCCAAGGGCCAAAGGCTATCTCAATCTCTCCCTCTAGTTCTACCTTGCGAGACCATAAGGTGGCTTGTGAGCAGTTCCAAAACTTCTTTCTTCCAATGGACACTGACCAGCTAGACGAGTAAGGCCTGAACGTCGAGCAACGAGATGCCATTAACGCTTACACTTGGGTGAGTCCTCCAATACCTCCCCCTCCTCTTTTTTTTATTTTCTTTGCATCTTCGATAGTTGACTTGATCGTTTTCATAGCTCAATCACGATATCGGCCTATTCAGTAGCTTGACGAAGATGGCCAGGTCAGAGGTCTCGAGCGCTTGTAAGGAGTTCAAAGCCTATTGCACAAGGGCCAACGAAGCTGACGTTTAAGTAAAGTGCCTAAAGGAGGTGCTGGAGAAAACTGAAGCTGCATAGGCATTGGCCAAAGTCGCAAAGACAATGGCCGAGGTGGTGAAGGAGGTGGCTAAAGCGATGAGGGCAATGGCTGAGACAGCACAGAGGAAGGTCGAATCTGCATAAGGAAAGGCTGAAACGATGCTAAAGAGGGCTGAGACTGAACTTCTGAAAGAGAGGAAGAGGTGTCATGAGGCTGATGAGAAGCTCACTAATGCCGATCGGCTAGTAGTTGAGGTGTTTTGGTCTTCTTCGAAGTTCACCCAGGCGAAGGTGAATTTCTTCAAAGAAGCCTTCTTCTTGGGTTAGGACATGCTTCGAGAGTGGATAGTTGTCCACCTCTCCAATCTTGATCGATCTGGATGAGGATGAGGTAGGAGAGGACTAGCAGACAGCCAAGCCCACCACCAAAGTACTACCTCAGTTGGGGCCTATGGTCATCAAGGAAGCCCAGCCTCAGTCGGAGCCCGAAGGTGTAGAGACTTCTACTTCCATAGCTCCCCAGATCAAGGTGATCAATATCTTTCCCAAAGCTTCAGCCTTGTAATCTTTTTTTTCTTCTGGTCTCATGTAATAGCAAACTTTAATTTAATAAAAAAAATTACCTCCAAAATTCTTTTCTAATTTTTATTGCGTATCTTGTCATTTCTTATTATAGTTTGATCAATACAAACATTATGGTTGCATAATTATTGTGCTGAACCCTTCTGTGAGCCACGGCTTTGTCTGTCAGGGTCTGCATTAAAGCCCTTGAGAAGAAAGTGCGTTCGGCCAAGAGGATGGCCTCTAAGGCTAATCAAAGGGCTTTGGAGAGGGAGAAGGAGTGCACCAAGGCCTCTACTAAAATAAAGTATCTCTGAGAGAACATCAGAAGGGTAGACAAGTCATACTATTTGGAGAAGAAGCATTTGATCGAAGCTTGTTTAAGATCGAAAAAGGCTATCGAGGAAGCAAGATGGGGTGCCATCGAAAGAATCACCTGATACCTCAATGAAGTTCGCATTGCCTAAGAGAGAACTGTTTTCTTGGAACACTTCATTGATTCAAGTAAGGTGGCCAAAGAAGTGAAGTGGGGTGGCACCGAGAAGGTGCTTTGGCTTTAGAACCAACTTTTGATGGAGGGAGAGAGGGTTGCTTCTTTAGAACGTTCGATTGACTATTGGTGGTCAATGGCAACGAAGCTTCAATTGGAACTAGCAGAGAGCAAGAAGGCGGTCTGCTCTATTAAGGAAAAGATCAAGTAGATGGAAGCGAAGTTCACAGGACCAAGTCGAGCACATCCATAGAGCATTAAAGTCAGCTTTGATAGCCTATGATGTTGGCTTCACAAAGTACCCATCCTTGGCCAGGCAACTATCCCCAGGATCAACATCGATCTCCTTATGATGATGCCTCCTGACGACTCAAAGCTCCCCAAGGTCATCATTAGGATGGTAGGTGGGGATAATGGGAAACTTTCATAGGTGACGAGTGATGAAGCTCCCGAAGTCTCTGCCTAGTTGTAAAATTTTATTTTGTTGATCTAGCTTGTAGATTTACACTAGCCTTGTAACTATCTCAGTCAGCTATTCTGGCATTTCAAATAAAAGCTATTTCATTCGTATACATCATTTTATTTTCATTTCTGCGATCGAATTTTGTGCTATCTTCTTGCATTCATCGGTTGACCTAGTCGCTCTACATTGTTAGAGTAGTCATGGATGTCCTAGAGTAAACTTTTGCTCCTTTAGGTTAGGAATGAATTCAACGCCCAAAGGTTTTTGCTAGGTTGTAAATTATCAGGGTCCATTCTACCCCTTAGTCATTGGGTCATTCTAAAGCACTTTGGAGAATTCATAGCTATATTTGAGGCACCCATCTTGGAGCCAAAGTGCTTCTCTTGTAGGAATTGTCACTGCATATTTGTTCGGATAGTGAAACACCTTCCCATGGTTGCATCATGGTAGGCTTCGTCGAGATGATGAATTGCCTGAGATCGTAGAGGGCTTCGTCAAGGTGATGAAATGCCTTGCATCATGGTACACTTCATCGAGGTGATGAAGTACCTGGCATCATGTCGGGCTTCATCGAGGTAATGAAGTGCCTTACATCATGACAGGCTTTCTTGAGGTGATGAAGTACCTTGCATTATGATGGATTTCCTCAAGGTGACAAAGTGCCTAGCATCATGGTGGGTCTCGTGAAGGTGACAAAGTGCTTGGCGCCATGGCAGGCTTCATCAATAGATGAGGTGCTTGGCATCATGGGGGGCTTTGTCGAGGTGACGAAGTGCTTGACAGTCTTGTCACCTCTCCAGATGACTCGATAAGGTGTCCTTATTTATCTACAAAGCTTGAGGATAAGGGAATAAAGGCTTTATTAAGAGAGATTCACATTTATTGATAGTACATATGAAGGTTGCTCAAATTTCAAGGGCATTATAGTGGAGCCCCATCTAGCTGCCTCAGATGATAGATTCTGGGCTAGATAATCTTGTCCACTTAATAAAGGCCTTCCTAGTATGGAGATAATTTTTTCTGTTCACTTGGTTGTGATACTTTGGCACAATATAGGATCAGATCATCTATCTTGAATTCTTTCCCTCGACATGGGAGTTATAGTCCCTGCCATCCTCTATTGGTAGGCTACCATCCTTACCCAGGCATTCTCGTGGACCTCTTTGAGTAGATCTAGGTTTGCTCATAGCATCTCTAGTTTGTCCTGATCATTATAGTTTTCGATCCATAAAAAAAAGTCCGATCTCCATAGGGACGACCACCTCTATTCCAAAAGAGATGCTGAAGGGAGTCTCCCCTGTAGGTATCCTTTGAGTGGTTCTATAGGCCCAACGTATGTGATGAAGCTCATCAGTCCATAATCCCTTGGCCTAGTCCAACCTGACTTTCAATCCCTACAAGAGAGTTCGGTTGTTACCTCAGCCTTCCCATTGGCCTAAGGATGTCCTGCCAATGTAAAATGGTGCGAGATGTCTAGGTACCGATAGAATTTAGTGAATTGAGTACTATTGAACTGGCAATCATTATCTGTAATTAGTACTTATGGGAGGCTGAAGCAGTGAATGATGAATTTTCACATGAAATTCTTTGGCTTCAGTAATATGGGCTAGAGATTGGGCTTTCACCCATTTAGTGAAGTAGCCGATGGCGATGAGCAAAAGCTTCCACAGGCCCGATGCCTGAGGAAATGAGCCAAAGATGTCTATTTTCATTGTGCAAAGGGCTAAGAGGCATTGATTAGATCAACGGCATAGCTGGTTGGCGTTAGATATTGGCATTCCACTGGTACTGATCACACTGCTTTGTCAGGTCGGTTGTGTCCTATTACATTTTAGGTCAATAGTATCCTTGCCAAAATATTTTATAAGCGAAGGATGATTTGTCTCCCAGGTGGTTCCCACATATCCCTTTATGCATCTCTCGTAAGGCATAGTCAGCTTCGGAGGGGTGCAAACACCTAAAAGGTGGCAAGAAAAGGACCTCTTATACAGCTTGCCTTCGTAAAAGATATAATGGGGTGCTCAATGCTTGATTTTCTGCACCTTCTTTAGATCTGACGACAACATCCCATCTCTTAAGAAGTAGTAAAAGATCTATCCAGCTTGGCTCACTATCAATTTGCAGGATCGAAGTAGGTTCTTTGATGCTGGGTTCTTTATGACTTTGAAGAAAGACTCTCGGGTAGGTCCCTTGGTGCCAAAGTCACCAGTTTGGAAAAAAGGTCGGCCCTTGAGTTCTCCAATCTGGGTACTTATTGAACTTCAAAACTAATGAATACCAAGATTAGATCTTTTAACTTCTATAGATAACTTATATTTCTTTCTGAGCCTCATAGTCCTCTTTCACCTATCTAACTATCAAATGTGAGTCACTACAAATCTTCAGCACCCGCATCCCGAGTTCTTTAGCAATTTTTAGTCCGACGATAAGATCTTCATACTTGGCCTCATTGTTGGTGGCTGAGAATTGACAGTACAAAGCATATTCTATGACCGTTCCTTTTGATTCGGCAAAGATCAGTCCATCTCTAGACCCAGCAGAATTTGATGACCCATCCACATGCATCACCGACTACTCCCGAGGTTCTTCTGCAGATGGATTCTTCATTGTTGGTTCACTTTTCTTAAAACTTCCTTTGGAATCATACATTTCAAGATAAAGTTGGCCAAGGCCTATGCCTTAATGATGGGTAAGGTCGAAACTTCACATCGAACTCTGTGAGCTCAATTGCAGGTCGAAACTTCACATCAAACTCTGTGAGCTCAATTGCCCACTTTGCCAACTGATTCGTTGCATCTAGCTGATGCAGGACAGTTTTGAGGGGTTGATCCATCAGGATCATTATTGTGTGCACCTGAAAGCAGGGTTGGAGCCTTCGGACTAAGATGATGAGGGTGTTGATCAATTTCTCAAATCTTGTATATTTGGTTTCAGCATCGTGAAAAATTTTGCTGACATAATAAATTGGCTTTTGAGTTTTTTCTTGTTCACATATAAGAATCGAGCTTATTACCATTATGGAGACTACTAGGTAAAGATACAACTCCTCACTCAGTTCTTGCTTAGCAAGGAGTGGTGACAAACTGAGGTAATTTTTAGTTCTTCAAATACTTATTAGCATTCTTCCTTCCACTTGAAGTTCATTAGCTGCTTTAGGGCCTTGAGAAAAGAGAGATGGTGCTCCACTAGTCTAGAGATGAATCAGTTGAGAGCGGGTATCCTTCTAATCAAGCGTTAGACATCTTTTATAGATTTCAGAGGATTCATTTCTTGTATAGCCTTGATTTTTTTTGGATTAGCTTCAATGCCTCTCTGTGAGTCCATGAAATCAAAAAACTTTTGAAGATGACTTTGAAAGCACACTTCATCAAATTTAGCTTCATTTGGTACTTTCAGAGGATGTTGAAGGTTTCTCCGAGTTCCACGATATGATCCCCCAATGTCCAGCTCTTGACTAATATGTCGTCCACTTATACCTCCATATATCAATCGATTTGCTCCTTAAATATTTTATTCACCAGCTATTGATAGATAGTCCCTACATTTTCAGCCCAAAGGGCATAACCCTACAACAAAAAGACCTCGGCTAGTGATAAAGGAGGTTTTCTCCTTATCCTCAGGTGCCATCTAGATTTGATTATTAATAAAGAAGGCATCCATGAAATTAAGAAGCTCATGGCCTGAGGTGGCATCTACTAGTTGATCAATTTGAGGCAGGAGGTAGTCATCCTTTGGACAAACTCTATTAAGGTCAGTGTAGTCTATACATATCTGTCAGTTTCTGTTAGCCTTCTTTATCAGGACCACGTTCATGAGCCATTTCAGATAGGTTATCTCCTTAACAAAGCTAGCACTGATCAATTTATTGACCTCTTCAGTAATGGCTTTCTGTCGCTCAGGTGCAAAGCTCCACTTCTTCTATTTAATGGGTCGATGTAGATGATTTATATTCAACTGATACACCATTACCTCTGGATTTATTCAGGATCTATCTGCTACTGCCAAGTGAAGATGTCCATATTTTTTTACAAAAGGATGTTAGCCAGTTTCAAATTACCTCATTCAGATGTGATCCTATCTGAACTATGTGCTCTTCATTCCATCATATAGGGGGATCGTTATGAGGTCCTCCATGGGCTCCCCTCTCTCTTCAGTTAGCTCATCGTGAGTGTCCAATCCTTTGATGGAAAGATCGACTAAGGATTGGGCTCTCTGGAGGGCAGTTGTGTAGCAATGTCAGGCTAGCGCCTTATCTCCACATACCTCTCTGACATCGTGCTTGGTGGGAACTTCATCAGCAGATGGTAGGTTGATACCACAGCTTTAAAGATATTCGATCATGGCCGGCCCAAGATGATATTGTATGCTGAGGGTGTTCTGTCGATCAAAAAGTCAATGTTTGCCATGGATCACTAGAGCTCTCTTTCGTTTATGAGTGGCAAGATGACAGCCCCTTCGATTGGTATTGCAGCTCCAATGAAGTCTACAAGGAAAGAATCGAGCCTACCCATCCGATTTGGAGAAATATCCATTTTGCATAATGCATCATAAAATAAAACATCGATTGAGCTTTCATTGTCTATCAAGATATGATGTACATCATAATTTACGATATTCAGAGATACAATCACCCATCATTATGCGAAAACTGAACTCCCTTGGCATCCTCCTTGGAGAAGGTGATCATTTCCTCAATTTTGCTTTTTGACCAATCCCCTAAGTCCCAATCTATCATTCCCCCAGTGACGGTGTTGATCATCCCAATTATAGGTTAGTTTTTGTGGGTACTACTGTCGAGACTGCTCTTGGTGCTGAGGTGCCCTTGGTAGCTCTGCAGGGCTTTCTTTTATTGGCGGATGAAATGATCTAGCCGACCCCATGGATGAGCTTCTCGATCTCATCTTGGGGCTGGATGTAATCCTCAATGTCATGGCCATGATCCCAGTAGTAGAGAAAATATTTCTCCTATGGATGATTTTTGATCGAGACTTCATTCTTACTGCTCGAGGCAGTCGCTCTCTGATCTTCATGAGCACCTGAGTTTTGGAGGCATTTAAAAAGTATAATTAGTAAATCACCTCTAGGAAGACCAACACCTTGGTGATTGGTGATGCTGTCCATGGGGGCTTCCGAGCCGTCGGCCTCAGGGAGGGGTCTTTGATCTTCATCGACGAGATAGAGTTCTAGATCATTGCTGATCCCTTGGGAGATTGCCTTCGATTGGAGGGAGTTTAAGGTCTTTCTTTTTCTCCTTGATCTCAAGATTGACCAAAATGCCATACTTCTGAAAAGCTTCATCAGCTCGAGCATATGTCTTAGCCTGATCAGCACCTCTGTAAAGTCCTTCGGATACTTTTTCTCTATAGAGTAGAGAAAAAAATTTTCTGAAGCCCATCTTTAAAGGCAATCATGGTGACCAATTAGTCCAAGTCATGCACCTCCAAGATGGTCACTTCGAAGCAATTCATGTAGTCATGGAGGGGTTCTCCTTCCCTCTGCTTAATGTTCATCAATAAGCCAAATTGTCGGCACTATCTTTGTTGGCCATGATGGGCAACAACAATCAGCTCATCTAGTCGAATGAATGGATAGAGCCTGCCTTCAGATCCAAGTACTAGTCTCAAGCCATCTTCTTAAGGGTAGAGGAGAAGGCTCGACATAGAATCCCAGCACTTACTCCTTGAAGAACATGAGGCCTTGAAGCTCTCCAAATAATCCATAGGGTCGGTTGACCTATTGTAGCTTTTCAGATGAGGCATCTTGAAGTTACTAGGCAATGGCTCCTGCATAATTATGTTGTCGAAAGATGGGTCGATGTAGAAGTAGACCTGCTTGCTCTAGTCCATGGCCTGATGCTAAAGTGCCCCAATCCATCAAATCATTTCTTGGAGTTTATGGTCCATGTCAAGATTGCAGATCATGAAGACTTCCATGTGATGTGATATGGACTAGCCTGGAGTGGATCCTTTATCGGAGAGAGGGATTAGTGAGCATCTCCTCTGCTTAGTACTCTGGGCCAGCTTAGCCCTATTTGCCTTCCTCGATCTAGACTTTGTGGTGGAAATCGAGGAGGTAACTACTGGGGCACCTCTTGCAGTGAATTTGGTTGCTACATATCATTGACTACTGTGGTCAACATCTATACCTAGACAATCAGAGTGTTGAATTGGTTTGGATTTACCCCCACAACCAGCTGAAGGGATTATGGAGGTGCCTCCGATTGCTGGGCCGAAGCATGATTCTCAATCAGATTCTTAGTCGGCTAGCATGTCGTGGTACTTGAACACCTTGAGGATATCCTTCACAGCGGCATGGTGGTAGATCATGCTCTCCTCTCTTAAAAAAAAGACTTTAGCTCTTTCTTTAACGTCAATTCATTGCTATAGATTTTTAGCTTGGGCTGGAGTTGTTGGAGCACGGCAATGTCCGACGAAGATGATAGCGACCAAACCTACGAACAAGTCTTTAGCCTGGGGTAATTCTGATGGAGATCCTTCGATTCTCAAGTCAGAAATCTAAAGTAGATGGAAAAAAGCATGTATAGAAGTTTGTATATCTTAGGGGTCCCTGGGTTACCTCTATTTATAGAGGTTAGAGCTATGGAAAGAAAAGAGTAGTCAGAGACTGTCCTGCCATACCCTTGAAATTCTCTTTTTGATTTCTATAGACTTGATGAGACGCATCATTTCACCCAATATGTGGCCAACTGCTTCCATTAATGACCCCAATCGGAGCACTTAGGACATGGCGATTAATGTGACCTTATCCCATGCGTGGCCAGTCGTTCCCTTTAATGGCCATGGTTTGAGTACTTGGGATTCGAATATTTGATGTGACCTTTTTTTGGATGTGGCTAGCTACTTTTCTTGATGGTTTGATTTGAAATGACCATATCAAGGCTTCCTGCTGACCTTGTTGAGCATGACAGCCGAGGTTAGGAGTGGAGGAAGTGTGGCATGAAGGCCCGCTACATGTCATGGGAGATGAGAGCCAAAGGTTGGTGACCAGGTTGGAGCTGACGTGGGGTCAGCACCTTCTACGGATTGGTGTTTGACATCCGGATGATGTTTTGATGATGCAAGCAATGATAGCCATGTAGATCAGCAGTCTGATGCATCTGAAGAAGAGTCGGCCATCGATGCCAAGGTCTGCAGCCCAAGTGAAGGTCAGTGGCTTTCGAATGAGAACACTGGTAAGAAGCTAAAAATCTATGTATGGGTTTGGTGGCTGATGTGGGTTTGGTGGCCGATGCATAGGTCAGCCACGACCAGGGTTTGATCGTATCTTCGGGTCAGGTGCAGAGGCTCTATCCATAACAATCATGTTTATGAAATATTTATAATTTATATATAGATGACTGATTATATGTCTTATTTTATTATATACCCTATGAAATATTTTATTTTATATTATATATTATTTTTTAGTATTATGTTATCATAAAAAATTATGTTTGATTTGGTAAGAATGTGTAGGTTTTATTTACTAATTAGTATAGATCATACCTCTTTATCTTTCTTTGTTTCTTTTACAGAGGAATAAGATTAGAAATAATGAAGGATTTGGGCTAGGGGGTCTGTATAGGAAGCTTGACTATTTTGTAACTGAAACTTAGTTTATTAAATGATCATAAGCTTGTAATTAACTATTTATGGATATTGAGACATGGGTTTGGTATTTGATTTTGGATTTAGATACTCTAAATCAGTCTTAAATTATTTACTTAGTGAATGATTGAAATTTAATTTTTTATTATATTTTATCTATGATAAATCTTTTATTTTATTTAAGATTAGGAATTTTAGCTTCATATTATCATGGGCTATATCCTTCAGCAACATGGTCATATTATGTCTCGAATTTTGGGCATAACAGAATCATCATGATGCAACCAAATACAGTGATTTCATCATCTCTACCCACATCATCCTTGATTTTGGATGGATCATCCAATATCAAATGCCCTCTTAAGGGGATCCTGATAAGGAAGGAGGTTATAGCATATTTGAATTCCTAGCTGGATATAGGTAAGGAAGAAAGTTGTAGTAATCTCTTGATTTTCGCTTCCAAATCGTAACAAATCGATGCTCCCACACCTATACAAACAGAATCAATGGATCCCAAAAGGAAGAAACTTTAATAACTCAAAGCTTCCATGGTGACAGGCTCTCAAGTCTTCATCCATCATTTTGCTCTTCTTTTTGTAGGTTAATAGGTCTATGAGCTGCTGAGACCAAGGTAAAGGTTGAGGTTAAATTTCTAGCTAAATTTAAATAAGAAAGGAGGTTATGGCAATCCCTTGATTTTCACCTCTAATTTGTAATAAATCTATATATTCCCATGCCTATATAAATAGGATCAAGTCCCAAAAGAAAGCAACTCTAGTAACTCAAAGCTTTCATGGTGAAAGATTCTCAAGCCCTCATCTATTATTCTACTCTTCTTTCTTATAGGTTAATAGATCTATCAGTTGCAGAGATCAAGGTGAAGGTCGTGGCAGAAGTAAAGGCTAAGACTAAGATAAAGGTCAAGACTGAGATGAAGGTCAAGGCCGAAGTGAAAGCTAAGGCCAAGTTCAAGGCCAAGATGGAGGTAAAGTCCAAGGCTAAAATAAAGCTGAGTTTAAGGCCGAAGTGAAAGTCAAGATTGAGGTAAAGATCGAGACCAAAGTGAAGATCGAGACTGAGGTGAAGACCGAATCTAAAGTGACAGCTAAGGCTGAGATTGAGATGAACACCAAGGCCGATGTGAAGGCTGAGGCTAAAGTGAAAGCTAAAGCTAAGAACGACATGAAGGCCTAGATCGATGTGAAGGCCAAGGCCAATATGAAGCCCAATACCATGGTGAAGGCTAATACCGTGGTGAAGACTGAGACTGAAGTAAAAGCCAAGGACGAGATGATAGCCATGTCTAAAATAAAAGCCAAAGCCAATGTTAAGGTGAGGAGAGCAAAGATGAAATTTAAAAGTTGAGTTCGCAAAGTCGAAGTCCTGAAGGCTAAACTAGTCCAAAGGTCGAACTTCTAAAGATGGAGCTCCTGGAGGCCAAACTCTTGAAGGTCAAAATTCCCAAAGGTTGAACTCCTAAGGCTGGGCCAAACTCTTGAAGGTCAAAACTCTCAAAGATTGAACTCCTATAGCCAACCTGAGAAGGCTGAGATAAAAAACAAGATGAAAAGACTGACCTAGCAAGGCTAAGGTTAAACGACCAACCTAAGAGGACCAAGATGAAGGCAAAGCAAAATCAAACCGATAAGAATAGAAAATATTTACTTTAATCTACCCTTATATTTTCCTTCAATGCTATTATTTCAAAGTACTTTCTAATTTAAGCATCCAAGGCTTGATCAAAGCCAATTCGGTAAGTTTTTTTTTTTATGTGCAGAACAGTATCTCTCTATAGATTGACCAACATCCTCTAAGTCACCATAATCAGACAAGATTTTGGCATCAACGGCATGTGTGCACATAAATTTATTTGAAGAGCTCACAACCTTGATGTAATGCTTTAAGAAGCGAGTCGGAAAGGATATTTGCCCCGTGAAATATCAGAGCAGGCAACTGTAGTACTAAATTACCAAGTGGTACATGCACCATCCCAACTTTGCTGAACATAAATCAAGTATATTCGAAAATAATGAGTAAAAATTTCATTGATGATATTTTCATAAATTATGTTCAACCTGACTATAGTTGTGCACCCTGGGATTCGTGACAAATTAGAAGGAAAAAATAAGAACACATCTAGTAATAATCTCTTAACAACAAATTTGCATTTGACAATTTGGTGAACTCACTCTGTTGAGAAAACCATTTCACAAAGAAAATGAAAAGAAATAAGAAAAATATGTAACCTAAAGAGTTTTAAAGAAGTTCAAAAGTTATATGAAATTTTTGGAGCCATTAGCTAACCATGAAAAGAGCATATTCGAGATAGATGATAGCTTGAGCTGAGATCTTTGTGGATATCATATTTGTGGATATCATAATATGATATCCCATGTTACCATTTTAGGAGAACCATTGTCATCTCCATAATTACACCAACAACGCATAATGCACATGTTGGTGGACATAACTGTAAGCCTTTTTACTCCACAAAAAATTCATGAGATACTCCTCACCGTAATATGATGTTTCGGCAATGTTCTGGCAGTGATAAACTACAATGGAAGATTTTGATGTTTCCTGGCATGCTTGCAGAGTGGACCTGATGGCAGATTCTGGAAGTAATAAACCACATTAGAAGCATTTCACAAGATATTTCAGAGATTTCAAACTCATATTCGAGAAATATGATCTCCAGAAACTTTTTCACATATGCACAACCATTTGAAAGCAGTACAAAATGTATTATTGAATAGAAATATGTACAAACCAGAAACTTGTTACAATAAGCTTAAGTTGATACTTAAGAATATATTCTCTACCACATTTTTACAAAGTTATACCAGCTACAGTTTCTTCTTCCTCTGGAATCTTCTTCTTTAAACTGTAGCGGCCTAGTTGAGTAAATACATATCACTGAAATTGTTATATACAAGTAAGAAAAGTATATAAAAGGCTAGCCCACTCTTTCATTTTTTTTGCCGTATATACATATATATATTGTACCCACTAATATATTAGTAGCCCCATGTACAAAGTCTGCTGTCATTTAGCAATTGTGAGAGCTTGGAAGCAAATGAATGTTAATGCCTATCATTCCCAACCCATTAACATCTTTGTCACCCCATCTACAATCTTGTTCTTTGATGCAGACAGTTCACAATCATCACTAAGGAGGATTCTGTAGACTTCCCACTCCCTATCACCAACAACATGCCTCCCAATCTCAGCCTGAAAATCAAAAATTATATCTTAGCTCGAGTACAGAATTATCAGCTTTGTTACCTAAAATTAGCCCAAATTTTATCACAAACCAATCATTTTGAAAAGGTTAAAAAAAAATTGAAATCAGGAGGAAGATTTCAAGCTCTTAAACTCCAGTTTGTAGGAGTAGAAGACCAAGGCTTCCGATAAATGTTAGTGCATTGTAAGGACATAACTGCAAGATCCAAGAAAAGTAAGAGAATGGCATGATGAGTTAACATCAGTCAGTAAACATGGAAGTTGGCAGAGATGTACCAAAAAGATGCGTGTCTGAAGCATTTTGAGGCAGCAGGTGATGTCATGAAAACAAGAGGCGGCCTTGCCAGATAATTCAACCGGATTTGCAACAAGGAGCTCTGTATCAGGTCCACGGCTCACCACAGTTACTCTGAGTGGACTGGACAACTCCAATCTCAAGCGCGAACATAATGCCTTCTGCTTGTTTGTGTCAACAATCTTCTTCCCATCCATTTGCATCACAAGCAAGTCAATCTCGCAGTTTCCATTTTGGGCTGCATAGAGCCGCCCATAAGATATCTGGCACGCATAGGAAATGAGCATTTCAGTTTATATGCATAAACAGAAAAGATACAATAATTAGATAAAATGTTACCCCCCTACATATGCACAACCATGTATGCTCAACAAGTATATTGAAGCATTGCAAAAGGAAATAAAACTCCACTCTAATCTCAACAAGCTGATAGAAATATAGCAAAAATCAGTTATAAGGCTCATCAAACTGTAAAATGGTGGTTTTAAACATGGTTGATCTTTAGCACATCACCATAACTAGAAATTTTCTTATCATGATTGAATGAAACTGAAAAACATCATCAGATGATAAACAGCTATATTTGGTAATGGGAAATGCATATAGTTATTTCACCAAAAACTTAAATGAGTAAACAGAAGCACAGAGCAGACAAATTAATTATATCAAATACGAAAACAGTGACAAGCAAACCATAAATCTAATGGAAAAATGTTTATACAACATGACGTTGACATTGTTACCTGGATGTTATAATCTTTAAGAGTCCTCATAATGTCATATAGCAGGCCCTTGTGGTCACGGCAAAGGATTTGAATAAGTGTATGACCAGGGCTAAGGGAGTTATCCATTGTGACAGAAGGATTGTTAGATGAGGAAGGAGATTCCTTGGATGATTCTTCAAGAAGGTCCAAGTCAAACATTTCTTCAGGGATTGTAGGGGGAAGAAAGGTGAAGCTTGCATAGATGAGGCAATCTCTGCACTAGCCAGTTCAATATCACACTTTGTCATTGAGTCCCCTAAAACAGCTCTCAATAGATCGCATACTTCTTCTTTTCTCCTTTTTGTATGAAGAAGTTCCCTGAAACCATAAGAAACAAGATTAACATGCCTTAAGAGAAGATCTACATCTACAACAAGCAACAGCAAGACTCCAAGCAATCTACATGAACAGAAACCTAGCAAGTCTTTTAGCTGATTACAGGCTGAAAGGTCCTTAAGACCAATTACCTGAAACAAATGGGGAAAGGAAAGGTATGTTGATTATAACTTAAGTTTTGACTTTGTCATGTCATTAAAACTTGGAAGACTTTTGGTGGTTGTTTTGTGAAGGAGCCTTCAAAGAGTTGCTCCAAGAAAGTACCCTAGGACTACTTCATCATAAGTTAAATGCAATAGAATCATTTCATTGGACCAAGATATTAAGTGGAATGTGATAGTGCCATGCCAGCTAGCATTGGCATGGTACATGGCCAGTGCTTGGCAGACACTGTTACACATGCACTGACACACAGCCATGTCTTTTTTGATGGGAAGTGGAGGAACTGAGAGACATCCCTCAAATTTTATTAAGGATCTAAGTACAATGGAAGGTAGAACAGAAGGAGTTACAAAGAAAGAGTTTAGAACGAGAGAAAGGAGGAAATGGCCTTGTACACAGCCGTCACTTGCCCGTCAAGCACTGGCATAGTATCCTGAGTTTCAATAACTCTTGACACATTAAATTTCTGTTATACACAGCTCTCAGATTCTATAAATCTATCACCTGAGCATAGAAACCATTTCATATAGAACAATTGATTTGATCAAACTTTACCATTTATTTAACTGAATTTAAGCCAATCAAGTTGGGTATCGGCTCAATTTTACCTTTAAATTTCAGAGTAAATTTTCTTATAAAAACACTAAACCGTTTTTGATATATGGTTGGCAATTTAAAATGTGGCAGAAGCTATTTTTATTCATAAGACAGATAAAAGTCCCACTTCAGAGAGAGAGAGTCATATGGCACCTGATGTCGGTGATAAAGAAAAGGTCCATAACTCTCCCATCTGGGGTGGTCGATACCTTCACCTTCCTTATAGTGAGCTCCAGTTCACACAATACCTGAGTTACATCTGCAGAACCCCACAAACATTATAAGCACTAATTATCTGCCACATTATTTTGATATTGCATTCTCAAATCAGCAGACAGTTGCTTCTGAAAAAGAGAATATGAAGAATTAGCAAGAAACATCAAGCTTGAAAAGAATTAGATTCTTTAATCATAATTTCTTTTCTTTTTTTTCTCACTAAAAGGGGATCTAGAAGAGAGAAATAGAAGACTCGTAGGAAAAAAATTATACCCATAAAAGTAAACACTGCAAACATGGATTAAACTCCAAGAATATAGGAAGAGAATATAGATTTAAAAGGTAGAAAAGGTCTCACATCCAAAAATCAAGAACATGCAATCAGTGCACAGAATCTCCATCAATTAAGAAGGAAAATATTGATTCCGGCCACCCAAAAGCCCATTAATTACTCTAGAAGAACAAAAAGGCTAAAATCTTTTGACTTTCAAAGGTAGAGGGGAAGGAAAGGTAGGGAAAGGAATTAAGGAAGAAGCAAGTGCAGCAGCTAATTCAAGTTTAAAAAAATAGAAAACACAGACGCCAGCCTCAAAAATATCCAAAAAAAAAAAAAAATCTTGGAGGAGGGCAAGAAATTGAGCACCCACCATGCAAGAGGCCCATTCGATCATAGCAAGAGAACTTTAGGAGAACAACTGCGCCTCCTGCTGCGCCACCACCATCTCCTGCTGCCTGTAGTAGCTATTATACAGCACTGACGCTGACAACACCGCCGGGCACACCTCCAGTAGCCTCTTCATCAGCAGCCCCCACCGCGTTGCTCGATCTCCTCTCCCCACCACCCAAAATACTATATAACACCACTTTCCATCGGTGCTCACATCTAAAACAACAGATAACCCACCTCAATTTCCACACAAATCAATAAAAATCCAGTTTTTAGTCGACAAAAAAGGAACTCACATCAAAATTTTAAACACAGCATACGAAAAATTCAATCTTTAGCCGAAAAAGAGGAACTCACACCAAAATTCCATACACAAGACTCACAAAAGAAAAAAAAATTCAATATTTAGTAGAAAGAAGGAACAATCGTCAAAATTGAACCCAGAAACCCTATAAAAATCCAATTTTTAGGAGAGAAACAGGGAAAGGACGAGATTGAGGGGACTTGGGGCTCACCTCCTCTCACGATGCTCAATCCGAAGAAGAGGATCACACGGCAGAGGTCGTAGCCGAGTCCGGTCTTGTCGGGGCAGCTGATGGTTATGACGCTGGGCTCGCCGGGGGAATCCGGGTGCCGGATTACCACGACATCGTCGGAAGGGATACCCATTTTCCCTCTCGTCCCCTTCTATCCTTCCTCCCTTCTTCTAAACCACTCCTTCCCTTCTCCCCACTTCTCCCCTCCTGATTGGCGAGGGCAGGGGATTCAGAGCCAATGTGATTGGATTCCACATAGGAGTGGAACGCACAAAAGAGGGTTGGATTTGGAGAGGAAAGAAGGTAGAGGTAGTGGGATTCCTTCTCTTTCCCGCGTTGGTTTTTGTTGCGGTTTCTCCTCTCAATCTCTCTCTCCCCGGTCACCCCAGGTTGGCTCCGGGGTTGGGTTGCTGTCACTAGTTAAACCTAAAATTTGAATAATTAATTAATAAATTATTAATAAGATTTAATGAAAGAATAACAAAGAGAAGGTTTGTAATTTAAAAGAAGGAGATCTCGATATCCGGTGCGCCAGATGGTTCCTCGTTAATAAGATTAATACTATTTTCCAGTTAGTGAGAAATTAAATTAAAATAATTTTCTTTGACTCAAATTATAGATATATCACCTAACAAGCAATAATTTAAATCAAAAATGACATTGAAATTTTCCAATATGAGTTATTACATTTTGTTATTATAGCAAATAAAAATTTTGCTTTTTGAGAATTGTTGGCAAGAAATTTGTAAGTAGCTCTTATTTTAACAATATAACAAATAATATTAATTTTGAGAAAAATGACAATATTGTGACCCTCATATATTTCAAAAGAATATCATCGTGATGTGAAATTTTGTCATCAATCATCAGGTGTGCACACAAATAATGTTTTAATTATAGCTTATTATTTATTTAAAATATTACTTCTGGTCCAACTGTCAAAACTTTAGTAGTAATATTATGTGACACTTTTTGATTATAAACATTGATGTTCATCCTAAAATATTTACAAAAATTATTTGAATTTTAAAATAGTGATCACAAAAGTCATTAGTCATTATTATAATATAAAAATTTTTGCATGTGTATCCGATACTCTTTCAAAATTGATATTTGCATGTATATCTTTATAAAATATTTGATTTACATGTATACCTTTCTTTTCTTTATTTTTGTATATATACCCACGTCATCTAACGTCGTTAAAAAATTAATGGTTTAAAATTTAAATGACTGAAATGCCCTTATGGGTATATATGTAAAAAAATATAAAGATATATATATGCAATTAATAATTTATGAGAATATACAAATAAAGATTAATTTTGAAAGAATATTCATACAAATTTTGACATTTAGGAGGATATACAGGTAAAATTTTTTAATTAATTTTTTTATTACATATTATTTAACAAATAAAAAAATTAAACATATTAATTAATGTCATAGTAAGAATAATTCAAGTATATTAATTTTTATCTATTGCTTCTTTGTTTGTGTTTATAATAGGGACGGTTCACTTGTTTAAAAATTTGTTCATCTATTGTCATTATTCTCAATAGCAATAGCTGAGATATCAGTCTCTAATACAACTAGATGCTCAATTTCATTCTATCTTTGGTTCTCCTTTTGGTCATCTACTCAAACCTCCCCTATTGTAGCTATTTCACCTCTACTTTGGTCTTAGCTACCTAGTGTTGATTGAGAAAATTGTATATCATTAGCTTCTTTTATAATAAATAAGAAGCACTCCATCAAATCTTTATATTCTTCAAACAAACTCATTAGTTTATGATCTGTATCTAGAATTATATAAGACTTAGGTGATAAATGTCTAATTACAGACTGTTGCTGCAGAAATCCGCCGGCGTCGGAGATGCTGGAGTCGAGGGTGCCGCGGTCGCCG
>KE505302.1:93971-119353 GCA_000441515.1 Elaeis oleifera | reverse complement strand
TTAATTAAAAATTTTTGCTTGTATAACCTTCTAAATATCAAATTTATATGAACACCCTTTCAAATTAATATTTATTTGTATACCCTCATAAATTACTAATTGCGTATATACCCTTATAATTTTTTTTTGCATATATATCCATAAGGATATTTAGTTATTTAAATTTTAAACAATTAATTTTTTAACGATGTTGGATGATATGAGTATATATACAAAAAAAAAAAAAGATATACATGCAAATCAAACATTTTATAAAGATATACATACAAAAATCAATTTTGAAAGGATATCCATCCAAATTTAGGTGTTTAGAAAGATATACATATAAAAATTTCTATAATATAATTACATACACTAAATAAAATTCACACCATTATTTATCCAAATCAGCACAAATATTCTTTAATATAAGATGAAATAAGAAACTATTTTTTCCAACTGTACAAAATTTTGAATTTAAAGAAAAATACATCTTTTAAATAATGTGTTTAATGAAATCATGAAGTACGGTTGGGATAATAAAACAAAGTTGATTAACAAGACGGTTTGATTTATATGAGCCTTTGAGTCCCGGCAAGATGGCCGGCAAAGACTTTTGCAGTTCAACGGCTAACTACCGACACGTTTAAGCACGGGATTGGGGAAGAACGGTGCTGATGATATCGACGGCTTATCGTGCGCGATATCTCTCACCTATGAGAAGTTTGGAGGAGTGACAAGAAAAAAAAAAAAAGAAAAGAAAAATATAAAATAATGGTGTTTTTGGAGGAGTCAAAGCGTGTGGGTCGGTGGAGTTTGTTGGAATGGATGGAGACCGGGGAGCTGCCATCACGTGTTCCATCCCATTTTCTCGCGGAATTGTCACGTGCCATTCCTTCAAAGAAAGTTCCACTTATTAAATCTCCTTCCATTTTTTTATTAAATATAAATTTCATTGTTCAAAATAACATTTGTTATTATAGTTTCAACCTTTTAAAATCTTACAACACAAATGATAGCTGTTATCTGGCATTTGTACTTGCTCTTTTACTAACCTGTATTTCTTTCAAAATTCTAATATTTATCAATTTTTCTCTTAACCAATATACCGCATGAAAATAATGAATTTTATTGAACAAACAATAATTTGAATAGTGTACATTTTATTATTATTCATTATTTTTATCATGTTATTTGAATAATTATTATAATAATATTTTTTTGGATGGAGAGAGATGGAAAAGGTTTCATGGAAACATTTCATTCACATTGTAAATGCTACAAAAATTGTTCGTATAACATCTAACTCCAAATCATCCGAGGTTGGGCAATTAATGGCCATTGTAATTCTTGTAAGGATCAAAAATAATTTTGACTGGGAGCTGCTTTAGTAGAATAGTTTTATTATTGAAACATTGATGCATATAATAATTAAATTTGATCAATTATATGTTTGAGTGGGAACTATTCCTTTGAGAATTAAAAGCTAGAACTATTCCTTTACCTATATGTAAGTGATACCAAGTCTTTTTAGTAGATTTCTTTTAATAAAAGCATCCTTAGTATTTGCCTACTTGAAATTACTTTTAACATACCCAGATGTGTAAATTAGGCTCCAACTAGCCTAACGTGAACCCAAAATTATATCAAATACAAGATGTATCATGTGGCTGTGCATACTGTTAATCATATCCATTCATTCTTATGGGTCTAATTCTCTAGCGCTCTTCGGCGCACAGCTATAGAAACAAGTGGTCATGATTAGCATCATATATGGCCACATGGTGCACCCCATATAGGATATAATTTATTAAGTAGAGACTCAAAGATGGTACATAGACCAGCTCAAGGCCTAAAGTGATTTGGTTTGTGAAGTAGTTTGATATACGAACTAAACTATTTGCATCAACTTGGCATGTTGCTAAAGAAAGAGTTTAGACAGGGGAGAGGAGATGCAAATGCAAAAACTTTAATCAACTGACTATATTGGAGCAAGTAGCTAGCAAGCAAGATTCACTGCACTATATATCAGGAGAGTTTAATAGTTACATATATATTTAATTTTTATAAAGAATAATAAAATTAAATAATTACAAATGAAATTTATTATTTTTTTTAAATCAGCCCTTAAGGCTGCTGCTTTTACATACATTTATTATAAGAATTTTTCTAAAATTTTTGATACAATTATTACAATTATTTAAAAAAATTCTAATTGGTTATAAATATTTTATGCTGCATTTTTGTCCTTGTAGAAATTAAATCTTTGTAAATCTGATAAGAGGCAAATCTAAAAACAAACTTGATTAACAAAAAAAAGGATGTTGAGATATGGACACTTGAAGAAGCTATATATTTGCAGGATGGAAAAATTCAAAACAACTAAAACGAGAAAATTAATGTCGTGAGGGAATGAATGGATAGGTCACAGATAAGGACTAGTCTTTTCGAAGGTATCCAAAATTAAGAACTTTGCAATAGGATGAAGACATAGACGGACTAAATCTACAATTAATGTAGATGCTAGAGAAGGTACTAGGCAAAAGAAGGGAGGTCATAAAGATAAATGCCTCGATCACAGCTTAGGTCATATTAATTCAATTTATGTTAATTATAATTTGATAAAATTAATTATAGCAATCTTAGGAGTATATCTAGAATATTTTGCAAGAGCTATATATGAAGATTTTGCATCATAAACTAGTATCTAGTGGATCAACTTTATTATGAAATAAAATCAAACCAATATTTCTACAATTAGATGATGATGAACTTTCTCATGTAAAATCAAACAGATACTATAATTATATACAAATTGCCCTAAGCTTGATATCATGGTGAAATACTACCACCTTTCTATTCATGAGATAATCTATAAGTACTCCTTTAATAATAAATGGCTTGTTGCCATTGCTATCACCAAGCAGAAGAAGAAAACTAGGGGAGGTGATGAGGTTGAAGAAATCGAAGGAAAGGCCTATTGATGATGCAATGCGAGAGGCTGCAGCGGAGTTTTTAGAAGAAGGTAGGCAAAGTGAAGGGATGGGAATGTTGGGGGGTCTCATTCCAGCCCTTGAATAATAACTTATTGTTGTCCATTTGATTGGATTCAAACAACAAATGGATGGTGATTGAACAATGGCAAAAAATGTCTAAAGTGAGTTCCACCAGGGTGTTTGTCAATCTGTTACACAAATTATTTAATAAAAATGTTATATAAATCGTAAATGAATATGATTTAATTTTTGAGATAAATAATTATAAGGCTATACATATCAAAGCAGATATTTTACTGTTTTCTAAATTGTTGGTGGGACTCTCGATGTCTAACTAAAGCATGATACAAATATTACTATGTTATATTGTGGTAACCAAAATAATGGAGATGTAACAGAGTAATTAAAACATTCATTTTTTAATTAGATATAGTGACATAACAAATATTGGGGAATGTGTATGCCTTTATTTATTTTGAGAAAATTAGCAACATTTTTGGTACCTAGTCTTTATTTCGTTATTTTACTGTTCTATTATGACTAGAATAATATAAATATGATAGATAATCAAAATATTCATTGTTCTATACGATACAAATGATGATGATTATGATGAAATAATATTTCTACCGAATTAGAGTTTTTCATCCAATAGCTAAACTAAAGCACTATATTTATAGGATACTCAGAGATATATTCAAGAACAAAAGCTGGAAAGGTGAGTTCTAAGCCATCATAAATTATCTCTAGTAATTCCATCAGTTCATCCCTTGCTCATTGGCAAGATATAGAAGGAGCGCATGTGGGAAAAAATGATAACCAATTTATTTAACGAAGGAATCATGGACAATGATCCTTCCTGCAATATGATCATCCATATTTTTCTTCATGTATATTGCATAGAGGGGGAAATCAGTGGGTTGGGTCGGTCCATCCAGCATCCAACCAACCAAAGATTTGACCGAAACCCAACCTGTTCTCATCTTTTTGAGCTTGGGTCAAAAATCAAATTAGTTTGGGTTGGGTTAGATCAGTTAGATCAATGTAGCCAAATACCCACAAAAAATGCTCCCATACCATGTCAATAATTTCTGAAAGTAAACAAAATGCAATAGAAAAGGTAATGTATGAGTATAATTTGGATCTTGGATTAAGATGGTTAAAAAACCACTAATAAGATCTTGAAAAATGCATCCAATATATGTATATTATATATTTATACAGGTTTGAAGTTAGGTTGGATTGGGTTGCCTGATATGTTGGCCTGAATCCAAACAAGTCCCAATCGAATTAGGATTTTCAATCCAAACCTAACTCGGTCCATACCTAAGCCTATCCGAACCTAACCCTATTTTAAATTGGTCTTTGGTTGGGTTCTAGTTGACTTGCCTAATTTGCCCTGGTGGTGTTGTACATGCCCAATGCAAGACACTCCAATCCGATTAAGGACGAAGAAAAGATATTTGTGCGAGAAAAGAACATGAGCATAGAATAATTTTCATTTCCTATTAAGACATGGTGGAACTTGGGCTGTAGCACTTATAATGGCAAAACTAAGTAAATTAGAGAATAGCTGGTCTGAACAGGGGTGATAATCTGGTCAGATCAGATCTAAAACAAGTTAGATTGGATGTGAGTCGAATCAAAAAATTATCAATCTGAATTTGACTTGATCTGCATAATCTAATTATTAAATAGATCAAATTAGACTAAATAGATTAAACAGATCAAGCGGGTTTCTAACTGATTAAACAAGTTAAATAAATCAGATTAAACAGGATATTAATAGATTAAGTAAATTTTAAATGAGTTAAATAAATTTTAAACTGATTAAATAGGTCTTAAATAGGTTAAATAGTTTAAACGGATGATCTGATTTAATCCGATCTGAATATTAAATGAATTAAATAGATCGGATATTTGAAACTCAAATCCGATCTAAATATTAAACAAGTTAAATAGATCGATTTATTTATGATTGGAATTCATTTAGTCTAAACTTAAATTTATTTATGATAGATCGAATATAGAGCGGCCAAGTTGACTGGTCACTTCAAATTTTGCCAACATTAAGCTTAACTACCAGCTATAAGATATGCGTGTATGTATGCATGCATATATGCACCTGCATGCATATATGCACCCAGTCAAAATCAAGATGCAAGACCTTTTTGGCTAAGAACGACGCAAATTAGTTAAGCCTCTATTTTTTTCCCCCTTTTTGCTCCTCCTTCTGAGAAAACACCAAGTAATATCTCCATGGTCAGAAGCACTAATATCTCCATATTCAGAATCATTAATATCTCCATAGTCATAGCCAGTTTCTCAGCAGCATTAAAGATCATCAATGAGGTTAGCACTTGTTACCATAGACTAATCATGATTTAATAGCATGGAAGCAGACCGATGAAAGCGGTATCCCCAAGTGGATGATGGGGACTCCAAACTCGGCTCTTGTAGCCACCCAAGAATTGGAGATTAATAGGATACTCCAATATCAGCAATCCCTGTTGCTTTCCTTTCAGTAGTCAATTGACAACTTCTCCGTATATTAATTATATGATCCCTGTCTGTGGAATCTGTCCCCATGTTCCCCTTCTTGTTGGTTGCTTTGTCCACAGGGATATGTGGGCGTTGCCGACAAGGCGGCTGAGAAGTGGAATATCCCATGTCCCAAGCTTTGATCCTATCCATGACCAGAGGTGTCAATGAATTAATCTACCTTAGCCTAAAATATTATGACCTAGTCCAAAGCCTCAGTTTTAGATATTTGGAGCTAGATTCGAGGATCTAAATTTGGCTTAAAATAAAGATGACTGAACCCAGCAAAGGTCGGCCAGAAATCTTGCCATGCTCTGATTAATTAGTCAAGTTGAATGCCAGGATATGAATGATCGTATTAATTAACTGATATACTATCAAGGTATGTGTAAAGAAGATATTATGATACAATAGTTATCTAACCATGGCTTCTTCTAGCAAGAAAAGTCATCTATCTCGGCATGGTATCTGTCAAACAAATGATTATATATTGGTATTGTGATCAATTATTTCTTCCAACACCTTTTTCTATATGTCTATTGTCTCACCATGTGAATTTGATTCATTGAACCAATTTAAGCATCTGAGGGCAAGTATAGCCTCAAGTCGGTTCAAAAGAAGACAACGTTATCATCATGCTGGAACATGGACTCAGTTGATTAGTGGCAATAAACAATAGGATTAGAAGGTCATTGTTCTACACATAAACAAGTTAGGTTTCACACCAGACTACCTCATTTGTCGAGAATCGCAATTTTGACATGCCAACTAATCCCCAAGAAAAAATTTCATCAATTGAAAGTCCAATCTAATCTACTGAAATTGCTTGGAGCTTGAGCTGAATTCCATGCAGGGCCCCAAATCTATCCCACTTTGGTCAACAATGAGAATGATAAAGCACCACCTGATCATAAATCAACCATTAGTGATTCAAAAAGTCTATGGTCCTCATGTTGCTTGAATCCACTGCGGAGTAAAATGACATCAAATTGTGCGTTTCTGTTGATGCTTCTGAGACATTTTTCCAGAATTCTCTCCCTCTCAAGGAACTGAAAGTTTCTAGTAATATGGAGTTGTTGGCTTTTGCTTTCCCTGGAAGCTAAGCTACTATAATGAGTCCAATTCAACGACAGGGAACAACCTAACATCATTGGATTCCCAGGGTTAGAGATCTCTCACACTTACTCTTCTTCATGGCGGCCGTCTCTTGGACTTGAGACAAACCATTCTGTTACGTGCATCCTGGGATTCAAACACCTTTCCATATCCATTTTGAGCTAAAACAAGAAGCAACCGTTCCTTTTCTCCATAAGGATCTGGTCTAGATTCTGGTTGCCAACATGTGGCTGACATTTGTGCTTGGATTTGGTAAAGTCAGCCTCATACGACAAAATGATGGGGTATTACTGAAGCTCCGTAGAGTAGGAAGTATGGTGTTGATAGCGCCATTATTCAACAACCATGTGAGGTCTTAAGAATTGGAATTTGTCTCTTTTTAGAGCGCTTCCAGAGCAAAGCATGTGTGCAAGTTTTAAATTTCAGTTCAAAGGTGGACACTAATATCCCGGTGTTTGTTTAGTTGCGGTATGTCATCATATTAGATTCCAATGAATTATTATCTAAGAAAATGATTTCAGGGAACATAAATTTTATCATTTTTGATTGGTTAAAATTATTTAAAAAATAATATCTAAAAACGATGACTATGTGATTAGAGATAATCTTATATAAAAATATTATCAAATTTTCGTTAATACATTTAAATAAATAATTCCGAAACAACAATTTTTTTCTTAGCCCATTTGTTGGTCATATGTGGCCTACTAATATAAACACCATCAATATTGGATATTCCGATTTACTGATTTGATAAATATTTTAAGATTAATTATATATATTAGAAAATATATTTCTTATTATAAATAAATTCTAGTATGTTTTGGTGCATAATCAAATATATTAATTATTATAAATCCTATGTTAGATTTATAGATAATTAACACATATTAGTTAATTATTTATTAATAATTAAAAATTATCAATAAATATACTATTATATTAAATGTACTACTATTTATGAATAATATTAATCAATATATTAATATATTAATAATATATAAGTGAGAGTGTTTTTATTAAGAAATAATATTTTAAGATTATCACCACTCATTAACCCCGTGTGAGAAAATAAATACCACCTCCTGATGGTATTTGTTTCATCTTTTGTCTCAAAAAAAGAGATAAAACTTGCTATTTGTTTTATCATTTTTTTCATTTACTTTTCATACTAAATATGAAAGTCTGACATATGATTTATTTTTTATATTAGATTTATTTATGTTATTCATAATTTGGTTTGGGTGTCAATAGGATTGAATGTAACTTTGGAATGCATATCCGAGGTGTCTCTTACCATTCATCTTACTAAAACGGTGGACGAACCATATGGTAACGTTGGTTGGATATAGAGTAAAGGATTCTTAATTTTAATCTAGAAAGATTATCAAAATCGATATGACCATTTTGACTATTATAGAAGGATTAGGTAGAGTCCATGATCAGGATCTTCTATATTAGCAAATCGAATCACGTACTAAACTTTCACATGCCTTAAATTGCACATGTGATACAATTTTTTTCCTTAAGTTTGGTAACATTTTTAACTCTATAACATTGCACCACCTCTTAAAAGTGTAGCACATTGAATGATTAAGGTTGAATTCCTGGGGGCGTCAATTTACGCCGTCATATCATATCCAACTCAACTCAATTCTGATAGGATGGGTCTTACCTAACATAAAATGAATCCAGAGCAAGTACGAGTATATATCACTCCGCATCTCACCTTTTTCTCTGGTGGCTTGACCAACGAAAAAGATTGAACATGTGAAAGGTGACGTGCTATGATGCTTAGTTATTTTTTTTGTTAAATTTTTTTTAGTTTAAAAACATTTGATTTTTTAAAAATATTTTTTTTATTTGTTATACTTCTATGATCATTGAGAATTTGGTTTGCTATATTTCATATATTCAATTATTATTTTGTTAATGTTACGTGAAGTATTAAGATTTATTTTAATATTTTTTTATTTGATTTATAAAAAAATTGATTTGTTTCAACTTTATCAATCCCAATTCATTCAATCCATCCTGTCTCGCTCTACTTGTCCTACCCCACCTCGCTTCAAGATAAAACTATATCCGACCTATTGCCATTAGGGGTGGCAATCGAGTCGGATCGGATCATAAATGGGTTGGATCAAATGCGAGTCGGATCAGAAAATATCAAATCTGAATCCGATCTGTTTATTAAACAGTTTAGATTTTCAAACCTAAATTTGATCCATTTAATAAACAGATCATCCGATCCGATCCGTTTAATCTGTTTATTAAATAGTTAACATATTTAACCGATCCGATGCGTTTAACTTATTTATCGTTTAACCTATTTAATAGATGAACAACCTCTTTAATCGATCCGACCCGATCCAATCTATTTAACATGTTTTAAATAAGACAAATATCACAATTCACAAATAGCCAGCATGTTTAATTCAAGATAAAATATACCAACCTAACAACACTCGTCGGATCTAAATCGAATACCAACCCAAGATCGGAAGAGAATACCTAAGCTTCGGACCAGCGGAATCTCGCGATTCCTCTGAGTTTGTCATCGTCATGATATCACGCATCCTGACGGCTAAAGATGGAGGCCAGGTCCCGATGGGCACTCCCATGAGGGGAGACCGGGGAGGAGCAATATCTAAAGGAGGAGGAGGGGAATACCTAAGCTTCAGACCAGCGAAATCCCGCGATTCCTTCGAGTTCCCTTCAGCACGGCAGCAAACGAAGAGGAGCTGATAGTAAACAGCCACCTATTGCCGACGATGGCGGATCCTCTATCGAGAGGAGGGATGGGATGGAAAAACCTAGAGGAGGAAAGTGGCGAACAACTGCGGAACCGACCGAACGATGGATGAGTGAAAATTTGGAATGACTAAATCCCTAGAACCCTAAAGCCTTATTCCTTAAGCTCTAAATGTAACGAATTAAACGGATTACTACCGAACCCGATCCATTTATTAAACGGATTAAATGAATCAGCTGTCTGAAATCTGAATCTGATCCGATTATAAATAAGTTAAACAGATCGATCCGTTTACGATCTGAACCTATTTAATCTAAATTTAAATATATTTAAGACGGATCGAATGCGATTTTGATTGACGGATCGGATCGATTTTTACCATCCCTAATTACCATCCACATAAACTCTATTATTTAGACCTCAAAATAGATCGATCAAAGCAGATGCATTCTATTTCGAGAAAGATTTTGATCAGATACATCTTTCAATCTAAAAAAAATTAGTCAAAATGACCGAAATCAAAATCGATTAAGAAATCAGTAACTGTATTCCATATGCTTTAAACATTGTCATGATTGTTTTCAACGATTATGTCAATCCTAAGGTGTGGGTACCAGCTATGCTAGATCATGAAGCACGCGTGCGATAAGCAGTTGGGAGAAAACGGCTATCGTTGCTCGTGCTGAGGCCATAAAATTAATGCACAATGGCAGCAATATAGGCCACCGAAACTACTTGGGAGTGAACCCACTAAGCATATGTTCACTTTGAGAAGCATAAATTTACATGATCTTGTAATTGTAATCTCGATACACCATAGCAAAGAATGTTCACTTTTTATTTGCTATTATATTTTTTATTTGCTATTATGTTGTTCCAAATAATGTGACTGTGCTGGGAATTTAACATATTTACACATCAATTTACCTTTGCACCAAGAGAGGGGCACCAACTGGATCAGAATCTTACCAATTGGAAGAAGGGAAAATTTGAATTAGCAATGGAGACCATAGAAATCATCTACCAGGAACCAACCTTTTCTTGTCCTGGCTCTTGACTTTGATGTCGGTATTTATTTGTAATGTGCCCTCTGTTGCTGCACTTACCTCATGGCTAACAAATTAGACTAACAACCGATTCTTTGTAATCTAGTAGTCATTTAACGTACAGCCTGCCGCCCTACCTCCTCAATAATACTAAGACACCAAACTAAATGGATAACAGAGGCATCTGTACAAATGCAGTCAATCACTGGTTATCTTTGGAAAGTGGGAATGTATTAAATTGAAGCAAGCATAGCAAATGATTTAACAAAAGATGATGCTCATTGGTCTTCACATTTTCTGTTTTTCTATTATTTTTGAAGAAGTCTTTGGATATGGTATTCCAATCTGCAAGCAAATGGAGCACTACACATGGGTCTCAGAGCGTCATTCTTGCTCCTCGTTTTCAGACACTTTCTGAGATTCTGGTTTTGTGTGTTTCTCACTGCCACCTGCAAAGAACCCAAGTGAAGTGCATTAATTATGTTACTATAAAGATTATCTTGACTATTCTAACAAAAAAAAAAAAAAAATTTAACTCAACTATGTATTAATTAAATGAACGGCCTTGCCTGCAATTTCAGGCAGTCCCAAGAGTTCTTTTTCCTTTATTTTTGTGTCTTTTTTTGGATCTCTACCACTTGGAAGTATCTCAACAGAAAATAAAAATTTTGAAAGCAAGAGTCATGACAACATTTCTTTTTTTGGTTTTTTCCAATATCTGATATCAAAGAAAGCCTGAGAAAAAGGAAGAGACCAATTCCCTCCACCACCCCACCTCAGCCCTTTTCACTAGGTTTTAGGCAAAAAACACATGAGAAAGCAAGAGGTGCATCCACAGGTAATGGATTCTGGAGACACACCACAGAAAAGAGAGTTTTTCATTTTTGTTAGACCCCCAGTCCAGAGTAGGACACTAAATAGACGTAAGTGATAATCTCGAATGCTTTTGACAGAACTTTCATTGGAAAAGGCTACTTACGGGGTTATTCATTCTCATGCTGAGATACAGAAATATTGCTCTTGCCGAAAGTGAAATATAGAGAATAGAGGATTATTTTGTGGAGAAGGGTCCATGCATGATGCTTAGTAAAGATGAGGATCCACATTTGCACAGAAATAAAGGTCTATCCTGTTTCCTGTACTTTTGTTTATAAGTTTATTTTCTTCAGAAAAGGGTTTATTTCCCTTCAAAAATGGGTTTTGCTTCAAATGGATCATGGCTGGAAGTAAACTGATTTATTTTCAGATTTGAGAAAGTATTGCTTCATAGGGATCATGACTGGAACAAACACCAAACTGAAATTAATTTCAGATTTGGGAAAGTTGTGAACTTCAGATCCGATTGCTTCAGATCTCAAACACTTTTAGATCAGATTTTCATTATGGCTCTGCATCATATCCAATATCTAGAACTGCAAATTGTTTTAAAATGTTTTAAGGGAACTCAATAATTAGAGACTGAGACAAAAGGATAATAACATGGTACTCAAATCCATTCTGGAAACTATTGTTTGAGCATTAGTGACTGAATTTCTGAATAACTATGTTAACTAAGTTGGCAAAACCTTTTACCCCTAGAATAACTTATAATGTCTCAGTGAATGCAGTCACTCTTTGACACTGTTATCTTCCATTCCGACTTCTTCAACCTCAGTTCAACATCTTCCGAGATTGTAAACATGTTCAAACTTTGACACTGTTATCTTCCATTCTGACTTCTTCAACCTCAGCTCAACATCTTCCGAGATTGTAAACATGTTCACACTTTAACACTGTTATCTTCCATTCTGACTACTTTTAAGGATTTATAATTTTAATATCATTGTTTATCCAATTAAACACAGATTTAGTAAGAACATAAGCTGTACAAGTACTCTGAAAATGCAACAGATATACAACCATTATTTTCTCTGGAATTTTTTTTTCCAGATTTTTTAAATACACTCTATATGGCATGACCTAATACTGTATACTTCAAAAAAGAAAGTTTCAACACCTGTCATAAGGCCCTTTTTTGTTACTATTTTCATCATTCTGTGTACCATCAGTTTCATTACATAAACAATTTTCAGTCTAATATTTAAATTGATACAAACTAATCAATATTTTCTCATAAAAGTTACACTGCTTGCTCTTTGGTACGCAACACCTAGATTCAATCTAAATATTGCTAGAAATTACATTAAAATCTAGATCGTATCTAATCACATCATTCATTAAATCCAGTAAAATTACTTGGATTTTCACATGATAAAAAACTATTTAACAGAGATATTTCACTCCAGTGCATGATTGGATTTTCATTAATGTGTAAAGTCAACTCTGTCTCCCCCAACAATGCTTTACTTATATCAAGCTTCCTGGTCCCAACTCTAGCTCTACAGACTAGCTGACCCAGACTTTAACATGAAAACTAGAGTCAAGAAAATGGGAGTCCCATTCCCAACTTTGGTGCACCCTCATGTACATGCTCTGACCCCACACTTTAGCAAGATGAAACAGAGCATAATTAAATTACAACAGAATGACAGTGCTTTTCAGTACCGCCACACTAACATGGACAAAAAGATGTTAAAAGTGTTTCATCAGATATTCTTGACACCATTGTTAGGCAAATGTCTTTTCCACAAATTAAGTTTCAGGCGTATTATGAAGTCTCGACCAGAATTCCAAGTGTATTATCAATAAACAGTCTCTACTGTAATACTGTTCAAAAAGGGCAAACTATGCCTTATTTCCTGATAATATCAATAAAACTCCATGAACCTAGGGCAACAAAACAGAGTTTTGCATACATATTAAACAAGAAACACGGGTACAAAACTTACTTGAGTATCCTTCTCCTTCACAGGCTTGTAAGGGCAAGCAGGAGGAACTCTTTCAGGTTTCCTGTATTCCCAACCAAAAAGTCTGTACACCTTACCCTGCAATAATGAGAAAAGGCAAGCATTAACAAATAGACTTAGCATAACATAATAAGAGAAAACAGTCATGCAAAAACATTATTTTCATTAAATAATACTAGGTAATGGTACAAAAAAATGAAAAAGTTTCTGCTATTTTTAGCTAGGTACTTTTTGTAATCAACTAGGTCATTTGTGGATATGCTGATATTACAAGGCTGATTATATTTATTGTTGATAGCTCATCAATTTATTTTTCAGATTATGTGCCAGATTTGAAGGAGTCGGTTTAGGGATATTATTTCCTATTTCTTTGCTGATTTTTAGCTTCCCAATTTCTTATAATTATTTTTAAATTCTAGCTTCCTAATTTCTTGTAATTTACCAGATTCTAAGATCTGAATTTAGGAAATTTTCCTGTATATAATAGGTATCAAGAAATTGGAATAATATGAAACAGAGAATTTCTTCTATTCTCTGCTTACATGGTATCAGAGCCAAGGTTCCTCTGATCATTTTTTATGGCCAAAACGGCCATGGCTGATGCAACCCAAGAAGGTTCCTCGAAGGTATCATCTGAACCCTCCAAAAATATGCCATCGTCCATGGTTCTTGCTGTCGGGGATACTCATTCTCTCCAAATAACCCAGCACAAACTCAATGAGACCAATTTCTTTGAATGGTCTCAATCGGTTATGCTAGTAATTCGAGGCAAAGGCAAATTCAGCTACTTGACAGGTACAATGACAGCACCTGAGAAAGGAGAAGTAGACTATCCGGCCTGGAAAGAAATTCTATGGTTATGGCTTGGGTTAATTAATTCCATGGAACCTAAAATCAGTCGGACCTATTTATTCTACAAGACAGCAAAGGAGATATGGGATATGGTCCCTGAAATGTACTCAGATCTGGAGAACTCAGTACGGTGTTTTGAGATTAGATCTGCCCTAAAAAACACAAAACAAGGTAATCTTTTAGCGACAGAGTATTTCAATATTTTGACTGAATTATGGTAGGAGATGGATATGTTTTATGAAACAAATTGGCATTGTGCTGAGGACAGCTTGAAATATAAGCAAATGCTTGAAAAAGAACGGATATTTGATTTTCTCCATGGTTTAAACGAGTTAGACGAGGTACAAGGTTGACTGTTGAGAACTAAACTGTTTCCAAACATTAGAGAGGCATTTGCAAAGGTGAGAAGGGAAGAAAGTAGGAAACATGTCATGCTAGGAGGAAGTAAAGAGATCATCTTGGATAACCTGTCTCAAAGCTCTGCCCTTGTTTCAAAAATTATGAACCTGCTAGTTCTGGAGATCAGCGTGGAAAATGAAAGAATGATAGAGCCTGATGTGATCATTGTCAACGTCCATATCACACTAGAGAAACATGCTAGAAAATATATGAAAAACCAGCTAATTGGAAGCTACGCAAACAAGGCAAACAACACAAAGGATTCCAGGCTGCTTCAGAGGAAAACGAAGATCAGTTTTTAGCGAGGAGCAGCTTGAACAACTACACGCTATTCTTGCCCAAGCCCAAGCATCTCAACAGAATGCACCTGCTCTAGTTTCAAACTGTTCTATAGCCCAGAAAGGTAATTATCTCCCTGCCTTGAGTGCAAATTCTGAGTTTAATGGCACTTGGATTATGGATTCAGGGGCTTCAGATCATATGACCGGATGTCATAATTCTTTCTCTACATATACCCCATGCCCGGGAAATTTCAAAATTCGAGTCGCTAATGGTACTTTATCAACTATTGCTAGAAAGGATCTATAAATTTGCCTAATTTAACACTAAAATCTGTACTTCATGTTCCAAATTTGACATGTAATCTAGTGTCTATTAGCAAATTAATAAGAGATTCGAATTGTGTGGCTAAGTTCTATCCATCATATTGTGAGTTTCAGGATTTACCATCCGGGAGGACGATTGACAATGCTAAGATGGGTAACGGCCTATACTACCTGGAGGATAATGGACAAGTGAATAAACAAGCTTTGGCTTTAAGTGGTGAATCTGCCCCTGTTTCAAATGAAATTATGTTATGGCATAATAGGCTAGGTCATCCTAGTTTTCCATATCTCAAAAACTTATTTCCTTCTCTGTTTAAGAATAAAGATATCAATTCTTTTTGTTGTGAAACTTGTATATTTGCCAAACATACCCGTACTTCTTATCCCAATCAACCATACAAGTCGTCTAAACCTTTTTCACTGATCCATAGTGATATTTGTCGTCCTTCAAGGGTTAATAACATTTCAGGAACTAGATGGTTCATAACCTTGATGATCATTCAAGAGCATGTTGAGTTTACCTCCTAAAAGAAAAATCTGATGCTGCCACCATTTTCCAGCAATTCCATAAAATGATACAAAATCAATTTCATATATCAATTCAAATTCTTCGAACGGATAATGGTCGAGAATATTTCAATTCAATCCTTGGCAATTACTTTAAAGAAAATGGGATTGTCTAGCAAAGTTCTTGTGTCAAAACCCCTCAACAAAATAGTATTGCTGAACGTAAAAATCGTGCTCTTATGTTCACTACCGATGTTTTTAAATAGTTTTAGGGTGAGGCTGTGCTAACTGCATCTTACTTAATAAACTGACTTTCATCCAAAGTCCTCAACCTTAAACACCTTTGAGTATCCTACTTAAGTAGTATCCCAAACTCGGTTGTTCATCTCCTTATCCCCAAAAGTCTTTAGCTATACGTCCTTTGTCCATAATATCAGTCCTAATCATGAAAAGTTAGAACCTAGAGCCATAAAATGCGTCTTTGTTGGATGTTCTCCAAATCAGAAGGGGTACAAATGCTTCTGTCTAGCCATAAAAAAATTGTTTGTTTCTCTAGATGTCTCTTTTCTTGAAGACCAACCTTTCTACCAAACCCACTCTACAGGGAAGACATTAGGAGAAGAGTCTTTGGGATTATCCTATTCCTCTTCCTATAGTTTCTGCCATACCCGAAACACCAACAAATAAAAATCTTATAATTGTGTCATCAACAGAGTTTGATTTGGAAATAGAGGGAGATTCAAATGGGCTTAGTCAACAAGAACCAGAGCTTCGTGCTTATTCAGGAAGAGACAAAAAGCCTCAAGAAGTGCAAGCCTTAAGGCATCAGCTGTATTGCCAAGAGTCCAATCCACAAGTAAATACACAAACTAAAACTGAAGCTGTTGATACCAATGATACTTCAAACTTGCCATAAGTGGAGACTCAACCTAATGATTTGGACATTCCAATAGCTCTCAAAAAAGGGGTTAGAGCATGCACACAACATCCCATTTCCAACTACTTATCTTACAGCCGATTGTCATCGGCATTCTGAGCTTTGACAAAAAAGGTTGAAAAGGATGAAATTCTAAAAAATATTCAAGAAGCCCTTGAAAAACTAGAATGGAAGGCTGCTGTACTTGAAGAAATGAGAGCCTTAAAAAAGAATGAAACTTGGGATGTAGTGGAGTTATCTGAAGGTAAGAGTTCTGTAGGGTGTAAATAGGTGTTTACCATTAAGTATAAGTCAGATGGTGAAATAAAGAGACACAAGGCTCGTCTGGTTGCAAAAGGATTCACACAAACTTTTGGGGTGGACTACACAAAAATGTTTGCTCCAGTTGCAAAATTAAATACTATAAGGATGTTACTATCACTAGCAGCTAATCTTAACTAGGCACTACATCAAATGGATGTAAAAAATGCCTTCCTCAATGGAGAGCTTGATGAGGAGGTTTACATAGATTTGCCTCCAGATTTTGAAGGGGCAAATAGTGATAGGAGAGTGTGCAGGTTGAAGAAATCACTATATAAATTAAAACAATCACCAAGGGCTTGGTTTGATCATTTTGCAAAGACGATAAAGAGGCATGGTTACCATCAGGGACAAACTGATCACACTCTTTTTTTCAAACATTCACAAAATGGAAAGAAAGCTATCTTGATCGTGTATGTGGATGACATTATATTAACCAGAGATGATACGAAAGAAATGAAGAGGTTGAAGAAAATTCTAAGTGAATTTGAAATGAAAGACCTCAAGCAACTCAGATACTTCTTAGGGATGGAAGCAGCAAGAAGCAAGAGAGGTATTCTTATCTCCCAAAGAAACTATACAATAGATCTGGTGAAAGAAATAGGAATGCTCGATTGCAAGCATGCCGAAACACCCATAGATCAAAACATGAAGTTTGAAAGAGCAGCGAATGAAATTTTAGTAAATAGGAGGAGATATCAACGACCGATGGGAAGATTGATATACTTGTCTCACACGAGACCAAATATTGCATTTGCAGTAAGTATGGTAGGCCAGTACATGCATTCTCCGGTTGAAGAGCATCTTAAAGCAGTGTACTGAATCTTGCGATATCTAAAAACTACACCAGGTAAAGGCTTATTTTTTGAGAAAAATGAGCTGAGAAATATAGAGGCGTTTACCAATGCAGATTGGGCAGGTTCAGTAGAGGATGGGAGATCCACATCAGGTTATTGTACAAAGGTTTGGGAAAACCTGGTTACTTGGAGAAGCAAGAAGCAGTCTGTTGTAGCCCGTAGCAATGCAAAGGCAGAATTTAGAGCTCTAGCACAGGGAGCTTGTGAGCTGATTTGGTTAAAGAGGCTAACGGAAGAATTGAAAATACCTAGTATGGATCCTACGAAGCTATATTGTGACAATAAGGCCGCAATAAGTATTGCGCATGATCCGATTCATCACGACCGAACAAAGCACGTTAAGGTAGACCGACACTTTATTAAAGAGAAGATTGAAGATGGGGTAATTTGCATGCAGGTGTGCCTATAAAACAGCAGATAGCAGATGTGCTAACAAAAGGGCTGCCTAGATCAAGTTTTGAAGTGCTGGTAGACAAGCTAGAAATGACCAATATCTATTCACCAGCTTGAGGGGGAGTGTTGACAGCTCATCAAGTTATTTTCCAGATTATGTGCCAGATTTGAAGGAGCCAGTGTAGGGATATTATTTCCTATTTTCTTTCCTGATTTTTAGCTTCCTAATTTCTTGTACTTATTTCCTGATTTCTAGCTTCCTAATTTCTTGTAATTTACCAGATTCTAAGGTCTGGATTTAGGTAATTTTTCCTGTATATAATAGGTATCAAGAAATTGGAATAATATGAAACAAGAACTTCTTCTATTCTCTGCTTACATTTATCAGAAAAATCTTGTGTTTGTCCACATTATAATCCACATCTTCATACTATACATCATCTCTAATGCATAAGTTCCCAATATCCTAATCAATGTTAATTAACATTATATAACTTCAGCATCAACAAGCACGAGGCGAGAACCAAAAAGAAAAGAAAAAGAAAAGAAAAAAATCAGCTAGAAAGGTTTCCAAATAACATAATAGATGTCTTAACAATTATCCGATCCATTAAAAAGAAATGTTAAAATATTATAGAAGGATTTTATTATTTCCATTTTACAAATGAATGTCATCCACAACTTAAACATTACATGACTTTACAAAGTACAATGACAGAGGTATTACCGATTATTAGGTTATATACTTTGTGAAAGAAATTGATAAAAAATATAGAAGGAAACCTCATTTTTGCTATATCAAAATAAATCAAGCACATTTAACTAAATTTTGACTTCCAGTTTTTTTACCTGCATACAAATTTTGACTTCTAATGACTAAAGACAGATCATCATAATAAGTGACTTTACTACGACTAATGGGAAAAATCTAAGCTCCACCTATAAACAGGCATAAAATTTGTAAATAGAGTTGTGGGAATATTGGATAATGACTACTAGACAGCATGGAATGATGAAGTAAAATATGAATTTGTTTAATCAATTGACATCTTTTCATTTTTACGAAACAAACATTTTGAAAGATTCATTGAAAAAGAGAAGAAGTAAAATGACGTATGACAGAGATTCTATCATACAACTATTTATGAAGGAAAAGGAACCAAGTTCTAAGAGAGTAATTTTGAATCATTAGCCAAAGGACTCATATGTAGTTCCATATGTTTCATAATTCGAGGACTTAAAAATTGAGAAAAGAAAGAAGATCGAGAAAGTCAAAATTATCAGTAAAAGCACTCCAAATTACAGGAACTCAAAGGAGATATCAGACATAACACAATTAAAAGACTACTAATGGAAGACAAATTATGGATGCTTGTGATTACACATCTGATTAGAAACATTTCTATTTCTTTGCACAGCCCGATAGATCCACTCCAACTTTCTGGAAAATACATTTCTCATGTTTATCTCTCATACAGCCAGAACAAACGAAGTGAGGTGTTATAATTAAGATTGGAATAAGATGGGGAGAGTGGTGGGGATGCACAAAGGATAGATGCTTGGTTTCTCGGATTTCCTATCCATGAAGATGACATTTTTATTAAAGAAGAAGAAGATGCGGGATGCTTTGCCTGCCTGGGCTCTAAACTTTGGTGTTATATAACAGTAAAATATTTTGCTATGATTCAAGAGTTTACAATAGTGACTAGTAATTAAAAGGTATTCTTCCATCCAACCCCAACCCAACGTATGGCAGTTTAATGATGCCCCAAATAAGGGAATAAGAGTTCTTCAAAATTGATTTACTTTCTCCAAGAAACCCAAAGAGTAAAGTGGTCAAAAGAGAGGAGAGGGGCTGAATAGAGAGGAATAAAACAAGCACCTTCATCGTTTAAAGAGAGAATCTACGAAGCAGTGCCTAGCTTTCCCATATCCCATGTAATCAATGTTTCTAGTTTCATTGTTAAATCGTCATCTTCCTTAGTTACCTGAAATGGAAGGTGTGAGAAGCAAAGGAATAGAAAGTGCTAAGGAAACAGGTATGGGAGGAGTTTCTAAAAAGATTCCAAAGCATGATGCACTAAACAGATTTTTCCTCCTTCCAAAAGTATCCTTGTCCCCAGCTAATCTCACTTGTCTCTCTCCCTCCAACCTCTTGTGCTCAACTAAGAAGCATGTATACTTCAAATCACATGCCATGACCATATCAAATATGTATCGGATATTGATACTCATCAAATACCTCTTGGATATGTGCATGATACTCGTGTAAAGTATCCTATTTTCAAATTAAAAACACTTGAATACTACTCGGATACCATCGAGATACTTCCCAATACCTCCAAAAACGATGGGAAGGGCATTTCTATCTTTTCTCATGCTAACCCTTTTATCGCTGAATGGCCAATTTTGTAGTCCATGATGTTAAAATTTCAATATTAAGTACGAATTAAGGTTAGGTTTTGAGTATGACTAAATGATAATCTTATAAAATTTGATACAGACATGTAACATATAGACTACTTTTTTTTGATAGCCTTCCATGCATTATGAACTTTTCACATACATACATATCTATGTATGCATATGTGCATATGTGTATGTATATATGCATGTGTATGCATGTATAACATATATACACATGTATATTTCATTGATATATACATGTATATTTCATTGATGTATCCAAGTTATATCATATCCACTTTTCAAGGTTTATCATATCGATACATCCTTGTTTCGTATCTATATCCATATTTGTATCTATATCCATGTTCAACTTCATAGAGGATCACCCCTGATTAATAATCAAGGATCCGATGAACCAGTTGGCACTACTTGACTCCATGAAGTCTCAAATTCTTGGGCCCAAAACTAGTGCTAGATTCCATATGTGCAATGAACCTCAAATTGAGTGAGATCCTTGGTTGATGCTTCATCAAGTTAATAATGAGGCTAAAGCATGGCCACAGTGTGCAATGTCTCTTAGTTTGGTTTGTTGTCAAGGAACATAGAACAGTCAATGTCCATCACCCCATCCTCAAGATCATTCCACAAGGTGAACTCCAAGAAGTCGGAGGGCAAAACTTGAACCAACCCAGAAATCCAACCCAACCAAACCCTATCTGGGTCGAGTTTGGGTCGAGGGTCTTTTAGTTGGGATCAGGTACCGGTCAATTTTCTGGCCTAACTTTAAATGGGTCCGATATGGGTTAGATCTTGGACCCACCTTGGGTCATGAGGGTAGAGTTCTATTTGGATTAAACAATTCAGGTTGGGTTGAAACCGTTGAATCAAGACAAGGATCAGAATTTTTTGAATGGTTGATCATTTTCTTAATACTAGATTGGATTTAATGGGTTAGGCTAAGTCTATTAGGGATTAAGTCTTACGAAATTGATTAGACTAGGGTCAAATGGGCCTGAAATGACCTGTGGGTGGGTATGGGTTGAGAGGTGTTGACCTGATGGAAAGTTAGATATGGGTCAAGGTTTTATTTGTTATTGCCCTTACTTGACCTGAATTGACTCAACCAATTACTCCCCAACCATGAGTTTGGCTGGCCAACAACAAAAGGAAATTCATAAGAAGTAGCAACAACCAATAGCAGGGGAGGGATTGGGCTTGCGGCTAGCTTCCATTGTCTGATGGGTCCTTTCTCCTATTGCTCCTTTCTTGCTAGGATCAACAAATTCCTTTTAAATTAGATCGTGATGGATCCACATGGTTCATACACAAGCCCTCAACTGAAAGTAAATGAACTTTGAGGCTAAACCTAAGGTTTATAAAGCCATCCAACAACCACAAGTAGAATTATGAGAACAGAGCATCAGAGAAATTGGTGTTCAGTTCATCATGAGAGGAAGTATGGATAGTTGTTATTTGTTAAATATTCTATACAATTTGATTAGCAAACTTCTGCTTTTATTTGTGTGCATGTTTGTGTGTATCTGTCTCCCTTCATGCTATAAAGAACTGAACTAAGATAGTTAAAGGTGACAATGGATCAGCTTAAGTTCGATAGGGGTCAACATCCATTATCAATGCTATTAGCCCCTTGAGTAAATCTGATTCAGATAAACTAGCAGATCAGCCTAGGTAACTTAAACTTGACCCCTTATATTGATTAAAGCTAGCTTCGAGAGAGTTTTGGGCTACATCTTGGGCTTTATTCTGAAGATGTTTACCACACAATTTTGGCCTTGTCTTGACTATGTCGGAGGTTTACTTATGAGCTATGTTTTCCTAGTACGCAATAGCCTGTCTGATTTCACAATGTGCATCGGTTTGGGCCTTCAGGTGTTAACTAAATTAGGTGGAAGGCCTTCAGAAAACAGCCACAAAATAAGATAATCTCATTCAAGATCAAGTTTAATAGTCATAAAATTAACATCTTAGCCCATACACAACCAGACTTGCTTTCCAAGGGAATAGTAGTTTTGGGGATGGTTGGTCAAGGAAGTGGAACATGTACCTGATTTGTGGACCCCATAAGTCAGGTTGGCTCTACTTTGACTTGGCTGTGTTGAACAGTTTAGGTTCCTACATAGAAACCCTAAGGAGAAGTATCTATTAAATAAGGAGAATGTATAACTATCTAGTAGAGAAATAGAATTACGCCCAATCACAACTCATCGCCGCATCTAAAGTTTTTTGCCAGAGCCAAACCACCTAGCCCTAGAGTAATTTCAATTTCTATCCAGGTCTAGTGCTGCTTAACTAAAGCCCATGTACAGGAGAGAAACAAGAATGGGACAATATCATCCACCAACAATCTTGTTGTCAATAGGGATGGTTCAAGCCCTTCACTTCTTCACCACACAATCAACTGAAACCCATTTCCCTCTTCTACTCTAGCATTAGGAGCTCTTTCACTGTCCCTTCCTTTGTCATTCTTCTTGCTAGTTACTTGTTTAATGGTTCCATAAATTAGGTTCAGCCTTAAAGGTCCACTGCCTTTCTTTGAGCAAATGTGAAAATATAAATTGATCAGGCCCATTCCCATCTAAGCTCAGATGAGCAGCACCAAGCCAAGCAAAAAGGAACCCAAGAACAACCTTATAAAGTAATAAAACCTGCCTCAACCTTAAATCCCCGTTCCCTCCTTCTGCTAGTGGTGTTCCATGGTTACGATTTGCCTGTTGCTTGTGCCAGCTAGACTTCCACCAATTTACTGCAACAAAATGACCTTAAGGACTAGGTAACAGAATTAAATTGTCAGAGTTTTGAAAACAAGCACAACCAAGAGTCATGGCTCGAGTATGAACATCCATTAGACCAAAGTTTGTAGCCCCAAACCAAAGATCTTGCTTAATTCCAAGTTTATCGCATATGCGGTTATCAGCACTGGTGTTGAGCCTATGGGGTCCAAGTCTTCACCAAGTTGAACAGCCACAACTATTTTTGCATTAGTTGCGATTCCAAAAAAATTGTCTATCTCACCAACATCACCAATTACAAGCAACAAGGCATAAATCACATCTCACTACAAATGACTTGAAGAAGGCATGTTAATGATTCTACTTTATTCCATGCTATTGGTTATTTACAAATTCAAATAGATGCTACCTAGCTTGCCACCAATGTTTTAGATGAATTAGATATATCAAAGATCCAACCTAGGGATCACAATTTTAGTTGAGGTACCAGGTATCCGACCTGACCTGAATGAGGTAGGTTTATCGAACCCAAAGCAGGTATGGGTACTAGAAAAAATACTCAAAGCGTGTTTCGGTCGGATACAGGTAATGGTATGCCCTACCCCAAATCCGATCTGATATAACTTTAATATATATTTTCTTTCAAAATTATAATTATTTTATAATGTTTACATGTATTTGAACTGCTCCAACCCAACGCGACTCAGCCCGAGGTGGGTATGGGTATGGGGGCTTTAATTGTGGAATGGGTATGGGTATTAGGCAACCCGACCCATACCTAATCCATTGCCATCCCTAATCCAACCTAGACCCTGACCCTCAAAATAAGACCCAATCTCACCTAACCGATTGGAAATCATGGGTTAGATAGGGTTTAAATCTAGCCTCAAATATTAGCCTTGAATCTTTGATTTCTTCATTCAATTCCAATTCCCATTCCAAACAAATCCTAAATATATATGTAATGGTTGATATAGCTAACTAACCAAACTTGACTTGTTAAGACTCAACAAACAACCTATATATACACAACGCAGCGCATGTGATTGTTATCATGACATCCTTAGCATGTGCATTACACATAAAATCATGGTTCACTATACATGCATACTACTCCGTACCAGACCTACCATATCGCACCAATACCGACCCGAGACTCGGAATACAGGGTGTCCTAGGTCATTGTATGCCAAACTAGCCCTCGTATTAAGCATACCGACATTATACTATCATGTACCAGAATGAAATCCAACCCTGAACCGGTGAACCTTGCATAAGATAGTATCAATTGTTATGTTCTGGAAAGGTAACTATTTTTTTGTTATTCAATAATCTGATAAACACAATCCTAGTTTTCGGAGGTACATTTATCTTGATTTCTTCTTTTACAAATAAGAATAAGATTATGTGAATGCCTATTTACTTAACATAGGAACAATGATAGCATAATGAAGATACTAAGATCAATAAATGCATGGCAATCTAGAATTTTGGTTCAACAATTGAATATATATTCAAATAAATATTTATTCATATATGCATTCATACCTGCTTTTCTTCAATCACTACCTTGAAGCTAAGCTCTCATGGATTTTTCCAAGAAAGCTAGTTATAATGCACATTTGATATTTCTTTTCTGTATCCATACAAGAATTAAGATAGAATTTGATTGATGTTCAGAAGATTCATTATCCCACAATATATATCGATACCAAATCCAACCTCAACCTAACCCCAATAATATGGGGTCAGACTTGAATCTAGACTAGCCCAACCAAATCCATTATCCCCATGGGTTTTAAAACTAGAACTACTAACCCAACTCAGCCCAATTTATAAGTAGGTTAGATCTGATGCAGATATTGGATGCAATTCAAAAGAGGTTGAACCTAGATCAAGCAAATCCATGACCTAGCCTAACATATTTGCAGTCCTATTTGCTAATATATGGTTAAGAATTAGACCTCTAAATTTTTATTAATAAACTCATCTCCTCTTTTCTTAAATTTATTGTACTTGAACCCTAGTAAATTCGCATGAAATTCTTTTCATTTTTATATCTTGTGCTTGGAAATAGAATGCAATGACTCTATG
>KE505302.1:55625-66028 GCA_000441515.1 Elaeis oleifera | reverse complement strand
TTAGTTATGTAAATTCATACCTTAAATTTTAACTCTTGAAAATATGAATTAACATTCTCACTAACTCAAAGGATGTATCACAGACACAATGTACACAATGTGATAGAAGAATAACCCTTTTATTCATTTATAGTCAAAATTATAATTTTGCCTTAGATATGTAGAGGAATATGTCAGCCAATCTGGCATCTAGGGCACACATCTAACATTAGATTGAATTTTATCTATTTTATTTTGGCTAAACCAGATGTGATTTGGTTTGGATTTAAATAAGGAAACAAAGAGTCCATAAGAGAATGGACTCTTCCTCCCTTACGCACCAAACTTTAAACATCATTCTTCCTCACACATAAAATTATTTTGCATGAGATTTTTTTACACCAAAGAGTCATTTCCCTTCTCTATCTCACAACCAAATTTGATTAAAATCTGATTTTATTTGGTATATTCAAATCTAATTTGAATTGGATACCATATAGATAATGTCTGACATTATCTACAAAACTATACCGCTAACTTATTTTTTTTCTCTTTATGTGTGTGACATTTTGAAGAAATTTTTTATGAAAAATCAATTGGAGAACTGATTTACCATGAAAAAAATATGGAAAGGAGCGTCCCATATTTTTTGGGCATGTTTTGGCATGGAATTGGGAGAGAGTGCGATATCTCTTGGAAGAGTCCAAAATCTTTTAGACTCTTCACTCAACTTATTACATGCCAATAAAAGGGGTTGTTCTTCTATTTTGTGTGTGTAAGAGGCTAGAGAGAAGGGTTTTCATAGTGAGAAGTCCTTGGGCATGAGTTCATGGCGTGAAAGAGAAGGAGAGTCCTTTCTCTTTGGGTGTGCGTAAAAATCTGAATTCTAGATTTTGATCCTAAGGGTTTGGGAAGAGAGAATAAATTAGAGAAAATTATTTCTTCTCCATCTTTCTTCCACCTCTCTATCTCCTCCAGAAATCTATCTTCAATCTCTGAAAAGATTTTAGATATTTAAAGAAAGGATCCAGATCAGTCAAGAAGAAGGTCTTCGCACAAGCTAGCACTCCCGAGAAGATTGATCGGATCGGAGCTTCAAGTGGATTTTTTATAGAGACCGGATGCGCGTGCGGTTGTGAGCAACCAGCAAGGATCATCTCTACCATGTCTCTTAGCAGCAACGATCATTGACCCGCACTCAAGTATCAAGTTCTGAACTCAGATATGTGTAAATTTGATCTACTGCTTACATCCATGTATGCATACAGATTTTATCATGCGATTATTTCAGATTTTATATGTAACATATCATGTCATAGATCCTAGAGTAGGTTGATTTGATGATTAGATCATATACATGTTAGATTAATTTGATTAATTTAGATATCTTCTGTTGTGTTTATTTAAAATTTTAAATACATGCATGAAATCGTCTACGTTTTCCAACATAATTTTGGACTTCGGCAGTGGCAAGGGGGTAGAAGACTAGGTGGGAAGTCCGAAGAGGCAGAAGACTGAAGACATCATTTTCTTTTTGATGATGATGTCTGAGGAGCTCAAACTCCTCATGATGATGCTATCATCATCACAATGATGATAGCGAATTATGATGTAAAAAGAATCCTTGTTGACAATAGAAGATCCGCAAACATCTTGTTTATGATACTTTTCAATGAATGAAACTGCCAATCGATCAACTAAGGTGAGTGAATGCTCTCTTAGCCAGATTTTCAGGAGACTCAATGGTAGTAGAAGGAGAAATCACTATGCCAGTAACCACCGAAAGGAACCTTGGCAACGAACCTACAACTAACCTTCCTCATTGTTCCAAGTACCCTCTGCCTCCAACACAATTCTCGAATGACTGAGACTTAATGTACTTCATGCGATCGTCTCTATGTACCACTTGCTAGTATGATTTCTGATTTGGAGTGGAGTAGGAGAAATCAGAAGAGACCAGATGCTTGCTCAGTAATGCTTTCTCACCACCATTAAAGGAAGAAGCCAATGGAAACTTTATCGATCAAAGATCACAGGGAGGAAACAGAAGAGTCTCAAGGAGAGTTAGCTAAGGAGCTCATCATCATCCCCTTCTGAGATGATCCAACCCGGACAATTCGGATCAGCTCCCGACTGACAGTCGACTACAAAGATCGACTGATGACCTTCTTACGAGCCAATGAGGATATCTTCACCTAGTCAGCATCGGACATGCTAGGTATCCCTTCTAACATTATCATTTGTAAACTAAATGTGAATCTAGATCACCAACCAATGCGATAAAAGAAAGAAGCTTCATCCCGGAGCGATAGCGAGCTATCGATGAAGAAGTTGACAAGCTGATGATAGTGGGATTCATTCAGAAAGCCTGCTATCCAGAATGGATGTCCAACTTTGTCACGATCAACAAAGTGAACAGTGTTAGGATCTTCCTTGATCTTCCCTTGGAGCGTGGCGATTTTGGAACCAGCACCAAGGCTTGTGGAGGCATGAAAATACCAAAAAATTGCAGCAGAAATCTAGGTGGCAGCAATTTATAGATCTCCTATTCATATCCTTCTAAGATTGATTTGGGACAGCAACCTTCAATCAAGGAGGACGTGGAGATCAGGAACTACAACCTCAAATCAGTTTTAGGCGTCCCCTTGTCCAAGAACAATAAGGATCTTATGAAAGAAGGCAGCAAGACTTAAAAACCTAGTCCAAGTAGGAGAAGAATCTTGGGCGGCAATGGTGTTTCTTCTTCCTTGCTATGGGCAGTGGCTAGGGTTTGGAGAAGGCTGCTAGGGCATCCAAGAAAGAGAGAAGAGAGAGAGGTTTTGAGGGAGAAAGAGTGTCTATTAATTTCATTTCACCATACATCAATTACATGAGCATATATATACATACATGATCAACATGACCCAAATCCAAAACTCTCCTAAGCTCACTACAATAAATATTGCAATTGGCAACCCAAAATTCACCACAAAATATAAGATTTGATGGCTAAAAACTTTATCAACCAAATATTTGGTCGCTAAAAACTTTATCAACCAAAACATTTCGTCGGTAATTTGGTCATAGAAGCCCCATCGGCAATTACCTTTGGCAACTGATTTCGAATTTGGTTGGAAAATATGGATATAAGGTGACCAAAACGAATTGAGTAAAAAAAATCAAACTCTTGAATGATGAATTATCTGATCACAAAATGATAAAATTTTCGTTGTAAAAAATTGATATTGGTCGAGAAAGGCCTAAGCCTTTTGCACATGATTTCTCATTTGCCACTAAAATAATTTGGTTGCAAAAAAGGCTTTGCATTTCCAACCAATTGTTTTGGTCGTGAAATGTTTGTTGTAGCATGCACAACCAGTTTCTTTTGGTCAGCATTGAACTTCAGTGATTATTATCAGCCACTTGTCTCGGTTGAAAATTTTGGCGTGGACCTTTTAGTAACCAAATTTTTTGTAGGAAAAGATTTATGCTATTATGAACTATTTACCTGATTGAAATATATAATAAAAATTGGGAGAAAACCATTACCAACCAACTTTTGGTTGTAAAAAATAAAGAGTATTAACAGCCAACTTTGGGTCGGAAAAAACTTCTTTTTTAACATACCACCTTTGCATGTCCTTGGTGTCACCTGATATTCAAACATGCTCAAACATACTCATCACTGCTATGAACTCTTTACCACTAAAAATCCGCAAAATCAATCAAATTTGACAAAGTTAATAAGTGAAGAACATCCAAATACTTCTAATTCTGAATATAAATTTGTTAATATATACAATAATCCAAAATGAACAAAATATTTGGCTACAATATCCAAACTATCATCATAGGCAGCTGTTGACATCAAAAAATACAATCACAGATTCTTCACAAAATAAAGTAACCAAATATTCCAAAAGCATGCATAGGCCAACTTCAGTAGATCTTGTTAGCCCAAAATCAGCAACCTGCATGACCAGCATATAGATATTATAAAAGCCCAAACAGAATTTCAATGGACACACTGCTATAAACAGTAGGTTTTCCAGCATTGGTTTTGCATGTCACACTGCTATAAATATAGAATAATAAATCATAGTTATCAAAACAAACATAATCCAAATCACTTTGTATAATGTATAAGAATGTAAGACTTGACTAACTAAAAGCTGTAATTCTAAGCATAAAATAAGAGGAATGCACTTAAGTGGAACAAGGCACAATAAGAACACAAGGAACACTACTACTCATTAAGAAGATCCGATTCCAAACATCAATCTTTAGAAATTCATAAATATTCCTATTTTTAAATCTGTCTGCAACGTGTATACCAATAGACTGGTTCTTAATTGTCTGGAACATGCAGCACCGATCATCCTTAGACAAGCTTTCAATGTGCACCTCTTTGATTCATGTTGGCACAGACAGAGGGTGATTGCAGTCAGGGCTCTCATGGTTCGAGTTTACAGCAAAATCATTGACGAAGTAGGAGTTTCAAGATTATTTACACTAGGCCTAAGCCTAAAGAAATACAATCACTATTAGACAAGCAAAGCCTGCCCATGTGCACAAGAAAAGAAGCCCCTAATACAAGTTGGATTTGGTCTGGTTTATATCTGTAAAATGTCATACTAGTTCATGGTTTTATGAAAGTTCTGAATGAAGACCAAAATAATGTCACAAGTTGGACAAAATCATAATATATGACTGAAATAAATTTTGAACTACTTGTTAAGACCGACATAACGTTCACAAAAATGAGGACTTCCACAAAACATATATCATTGCATGATTTCTGATGTACTGGTAACATGGCCCAAACAAAAACCATGATTAAAGTTTTAGCCCAGAGCTCTACTCTATCCGACCAGGACAGCGAGCCCATTGGGCTGTAGACCAATACAACAAACACCTCTGTGCCACATTCATGGTACTACTTGAAATTTCTAAGTAGGCCTCTAAATGAAAGAATGGAATACCAATAATAAATGAAAGAGTGGAATACAAATAACGAATAATGAAAGAGTTATATCATCTTATTTAGTTGCAGACAATAGCTTTCAGGAGCTTTTGGTTTTGAACTAGAGATATACATCTATACTTGCCCAAGCCTGTAAATATATTTGCGTGTCAAGATTTCCCAAATACTTCATTAAAAATAAATAAATAAGAATGATCACTTTTGGGGAAAATCTTCTTCATCATGAGAAGGTTCAACCAATAGTCCGTTTGAAGAAACAGAAAGTGAGTACAAGGCTATTCACTTTATTAAATAAACTGAGGTTCTTTATAATGGAAAGCATCTCTTATTTAAGCCCTCATGAGTTTCTTGGCACATTACGCAAAAAAGGCAGACACAAAAAGGAAAGAACACTGATCTTCTAAGTACACAACTAAGGGGTCCTACTGGAGTCGGGAAAGTTTACTAAGAATTTTCCTAAACAGACCATCATTAAAGCCTTCTTTCATTGTCATTAAAATGTGCTCTGCTTTCAAGCAAAGCTTATAGATTGAGTAGGCTTCATGGAATGAATGAGATGAACTTTACAACTGTCAATGTAATGTCAACCTTCAACAAATCTAGCAACATAAGAAAGAAGAATAACAATGACATGAAACCTAGAAGACTAGTTTATGGATATGAACCTACCATATTTGTCATAATTTAAGATCATGCAATCAGGGATCAGCTCTCCAAAATTTCTGTAAGATTTTTGGAACAAGTCTAAATAAAGAGAGCAGATGACAAAGTTTGCCAATAGGTAATTACTCTCATCTCCAAGATTCAGAAAGTAACAATGAAAACAGTCCAAGAGATCAAAAGACAACAAAGTTAAGACTAACAAAATTTGGATGCTGATGAAACTCCATGTACAAGACAGCTAGCACTCTCAAAACATAATTCAAGTGACAGGTAATCTTCCGTAAATGTACCTAAAACAAACCATTAGATGTTAATTTCCTAATCTTATTCAACATATGACTCCTAAAAATGAAGAAATTTTTTTAAATTATTGAACTGAAACAGATCCATGTCCTCCCAATATATAGACAAATGGCCATCATGGCAAGTTGACAATTCCCTAAAGTCTCAGTGGCAGCCTTGGTATCACAACAACCAGGTCAGTTAATCAAACACTAAAATATATCAATGGTAGACATAATTATTAACTAATAGATGGCATAATTACTGAATTCAAATGTAGACATAACAATATATCAATGGTAGGAGTTCTAGGTTGACACAGAAAAAAGGAAGTTATTCCTAGTATGAGCATATCTAATGTATGTATGTATGTATGTATGTATGTATATGTATATGTATATAATGAGTCACATATGGATTTAAAAGTAGGAGATGTCCAATGAACACATAATTTCCTACATAAATATTTTATTGGACATTGCATGGGGTTTTAATAAACAAACAGTTAAAATTATTATTTTCAGACAGATGCAAGGATGGTAGAATAACTTTTGGTACAAGGTCCAGATTTCATTCAGCAACAACATGAACATAGATAACTTCTAATGACCTTATGTTGCAAGTCATATGAACCGCATGGAGGAAGAGATACATGAAAGTCATAATCAAGAACTTCTGCAGGAATCATCTTTCCCACCACAAACCTTCACAACTTAGATCATGTGACAAAGAATATCTATTTTAGTTGAAGCCTTTGTCCAATTTGTTATGTGGATCCTCATTTCTGATGAAATCCACATCCTTTGAAAGGAGAGCCAACACAAAGATATTAGATCTAGCTTTTTTAATTCTTTTTACGACTTACAAGTACATATTAGTTAAGTTACCTGTGATCTAATTTTATCTCTCTAGACTCCAATCAAAGTGTTACAACATTCTCCTTTGTATGCATATGTTAAGAAAAATTATATGTGTAACTTAAACCTTAAGAGGCTGCATGACTCTATAAAGTTAGATATTTTTTTAAATGATAGAATATTTGAACAAATGGCATTCAACTGACTAGACAACAAAACATAAATATGTTACTCTGAAATTGACTAGCACTAACTGAATAACACGCGTGACATTTAATAAGAAATCTAAAGTCTGAACAAAGACATCCAGAATAAGTGAGAATGAAATATTGGTCAATATAGCATGAACAAATGTAAAAGATAAGTCACCATCTCTAAATATTAAAATATTTACCCAAAGATTGAAGGCATGTTGTTGAATGCCATCTTCTCTAAGTGCACCTTTTCTGCAAAAATAAGAATGTAACCATATCAAGGGAAGATTTACATCTCCATTGATTTACAAGATTAAAAGATGACAAATTACCATAACAGTCTGCTTAAGGATTGACCTGTGCAGCAAGTGACATCTCAATCACTCGTACTTGCTGATCCAACCTGTCTCTGAGTTCATCTACATTCTCTTTCAACCTGTCATTCTCCAATCGAGATTATTTTAATTGTTCCTCAAGTTGATTGAGCTTAAACTTTGAACTTGAGGCTTGTTGTGGCTTCGGACCATGCCCAAGTCCTTTAATGTATCCAGATCTCTTTCTAATACTTTGTCACAAATCTCATCCACAGTCATAGAGTTTCCTTCAGTTTCAGACTCAGCCAATAACCTTTGCATTTCATTCTAAGAATAAAAGTGGTCATATGATTAAAATTTAGAAATTTAAAATACATAATGCATAAACAAAATGTGTGCAACCAGCAACAATTTAAAATACATTTCATTCAGACTTGGCCAATTTTGATTCTCCTAGTTGACTTATATAACACTCCTCTGCATAAGAGTTTGCTCATACACCTGCTGAATTGCAGTAAGTGTGCTTGAACAAGATAATTCTGTTACACTCTTCTCCATTGAGCTCTTTTTGTGACTAATATTGCACCAAAGTCAACAAATATATCAAAAAGTAAAGTGTGATTAATAATATAATAGTTATAATTAATGTCTCTTACAATTTCATGTCGCACTGCTACAAATGCCATAGATCCTGTTTTATGCACCATCTTTGCCTTTGCCCGATTTGCAGCATTGATTGAACAAATTTCCTTCAACAGAAATAGAATACAAACATCTTTCAAATATTAGTAACTACTCTTTTCGTTAGATTAGTCTTTTATTTCATAAATGATGTATTTCGCATATGGATTAATAGAAACAAAAAAATCAAATTTTGTTACTCCATAGTAATTGGGTAGAAGATGATAGACATTCACATGAGGATCAGACCAATAGTCACACAGCTCATCCCAATTTTGTTCAGAAACATTGACCAGTTTCTTTCACCTTGCTTCTGCATCAGAGCTGAATTTCAAATAATGCTTTCGTAATGTTGACCTTGCATCCTTACCATGTGCTTGCATCCTTCAAAGTACACATTTTGATACTTCCACGTCTTCTCTTAAATTCTGAATCTCCAATTTGCTCTGAAAATTACATAAACAAAAAGAGAATAAAGCCAAAAGCACTATCATGCTATTTGCATGCAGCAACCTTCATCTATAAGAAACGAATAACTTGTAAAGGAATTGGTTCCCACATAGGCAACCTGAAAATACCCCAATGTCTACATGTTCATAATAAAGTTCTGTAACTTTTTACGAAAATTTCATAAGAAAGCTCTTACCTCCAACCTATCAAATGCAGGATTTAAGTCATCTTCATTTAGATCCTTAAATCTTTTAGGCACATACATACATTGACAAGTAACAAAACCTATTTCATTAGAGAATTTTGTTGACTACACTCGATCAAGTTGTCTCCCTTGATCTACATCAATCACTACTGTCAACTTCTTACATAGTGCTTTTTTCATTTTACTCAAAAGACCGCATGAAGGACCACTGCCCTTCCTCCTGGATGTAGAATCTATAAACATTTGAAATATAACAAATAAGAACTTTTGTGCTCCACAAACAAAAGGACTTAGTTAAAAATAACTACATCACCTTGTGCAGAATTAGACAGATTAAGTATTGCACTTGGCTCATTTGGTGCTGTAGAATTGGGCCTACTAGGTGGATCTACATACTCAATATCGGGTGAGTTGGATGATGATTGTTGAGGCAAAATCACAGATGGCTCATTAGGAGACGTAGAATTAGGCTGACTCTGTGGCTCATTTGGAGCTGTAGAATTGGGCTGTCTATGTGGAAGTTTGGAGCTGGCCCTAGTTCGGCATCTCAATCTGGGAACCATTGTCAAGTATCACTGCAAATAAATACTTAATTTAGTACAAATATGAATACAAGCAGATATGTCATCAAGTTAGTACAAATATAAAATAGTGTATAATCATTTATTACATGAAAATATACATAGTAACTATGCATCTGCATCAATGTCACTATCATGATTATCATAAGGGACTATGTCCTCATCATCACAATATTCTGCCAATGTTTCATCTTCTAAATCATCATCTGTGAAAAATTCATCGACCTCTTTATGTGCTCCATCTATTATGTATACTACATTAGCTTCAATAATATCTGGATCGACATCATCTCTAAGCAAAGGTCCTACATCTAGATTTTCAACCATTGAATCATTCTCAGCCGCCTCATTATCTTGATACACTTCATCATGGGTGATTAACGTGTTGTTAAAATCCATGATTTCATCCTGAACTTCTAAAACATCAAATATATGCCGATATTGAAATTTTTGCACAACTCGCCAATTTTTCCTAATTTGGTATCATTAAGATAGAAGACTTGTTTTGCCTGGCTAGCAAGTACAAAAGGATCATTATTAAACCATGTCTTGGTCATGTTAATACTAATAAACTTGCCATCTATTTGCATGCTAGACGTCTTATTTCCAACATCAAACTAAATGCATTTGAAAAGAACTACCCGCTTATCTCTTATATATTCTAACTCTACGATCTCATTGATTACGCCATAGTAATCAATGACATCATCTCCATTATTTCCTTTGACAGTTATCCCACTATTTTGACTTTTACGACGGTCATCACAATCTCTTATATGAAATCTAACACCATTAATAATACAACCAGCATACTTTCTCACACAAACATGAGGTCCACAAGCTAATGAATATAGTGCCATTGTTGCTTCTAGTGCTTTTTGGTGGAACAAGCGTGTCATCTACAAAAGGTTAAGAAATATTTAGTAAATATATAGTTAATGTAAATATGTACTCAACATTATGATAATTTACTTACGCGACATTTAAACCATGATGGGAATTGGTCCTTATGTCTGCTCTCTATATTAATTATACTTTCTCTCTTATGCTCCTCCAAATGCTCTCTGTTAAATAGCACTATAATTAATATAAAAATATATAACCAAGATTTTCTGTACCGGTACCGGTGGCCGGATCGGCCAGCCGGCGGTACGATACGGCACGCCTCCGTTCCGAACCGACGAAGGAAACCGAGAAAGAAAAGAGAGAAAGAGAGAGAATAGAGAGAGAGAGA
>KE505302.1:30670-55451 GCA_000441515.1 Elaeis oleifera | reverse complement strand
TTTTGCATGCCGGAACCGTCTCGGTTCCCCGCCGAGACGGTTCGGCACGCCCCATACCGGACGGTTCGGCCCGGTATGACAAACCCTGTATATAACCATTGATTTTTATGTTTAAATACATGCACTAATAAATACTTACTCAAGATAAGGCTCCAACTCCTCAGAATTAGATAGCACATACCAATGAGCCATCTGGAGTTCATTGGGTGACATCTGAACATATTTTGCTGCTCTAAGAGATCTAAATCTATTGAGAGAAAATGGATAATCCACCATCTTCTACTATGTCACAATTTTTTTCCTCTCTATTAAAATGAGTTTCAATTCCACAAAGACAAAATGAGCAAAATATCAAACATTCATTGATAATGTAAGCCTCAGCTATTGAATCTTCAGGATGAGCTCTATTCCGCACGTTTCCCTTAAGATCTCCCAAAAATCTAATGAAATAAATAAGCAAATAATGTGTTAAAAAATTATTCATTTGCTATCTCAATGAGCACCCAAAAGCAAATTGTAGTTTAATTATTCATATTACCTTCAATAGGAACATCCATCAGAACTGTACAGGACCCCCAAGCATTACCTCAATAGGTAGATGAATTGCCAAATGCACCATGACATCAAAAAAAGTAGGTGGAAAAATCATTTCAAGCTTGCAAAGGATCAATATAATTTTTTTTCTAATTTCTATACTTCTTCCACATTGTCTTAGAACACAAGCATTGGAAAAAATCCCCCAACTTTGCTAGTGCAATACACACATCCCTTCGCAAGCATCCACGAATACCAACAGGAAGTATCCTTTGGAGAATAACATGACAATCATGACTTTTTAAACCCATGACTTTCCTTCATTCACATTCACATACCGAGAGATATTTGAAGCATAATCATCCAGGAACTTCACTGACTTAAAAAACTCACAATATTTGCTTCTTATTCTTAGTTAAAGTGTAACGAGTAGGTAGAATAATATATGAGCCATCACTTCTCTGCATTAAGTGTAATTCCTTCCTTATATTCATGTCCTTCAAATCTTGTCTTGCCTTCAAAGTGTCTTTATTTTCCATCAATGTTTAATAATATACCTAAATATTATCACAAATATTCTTTCTATATGCACAACATCCAAATTATGCCATAATTTCAATTTTCTCCAATATGGCAAGTCAAAAGAATCCTTCATTTAGTCCAATTCAACTCAGCTGGAGAATGTTTTCTCTTTCTACTGTTTGGATGCTTTCCATGCTACATGTCTTTTAAGCTTGCCAATTGTTGCAATCAAGGATTGCCGTACCGGTACCGAACCCCATACCGATGAAATTCTGTTTAATGTCGGTACGCGGTTCGGTACGATACGATAATGTCGGTACGCTTCGGTATGGCATACTGGTACGAGACCGGTATGGTATGATACGGACAGTACGGGACAGTACGGCATTCCATGGTTGCAATACATCATCCCCAGATAACTCTTGTGGTGGCATTCGATACTTAATTTTTCATCAAACTTCTTACTTTTCCCAACTATGATCATGTGGCAAGTATCGTCAATGCCCCATGTAACAAATTTACTTCTTAACTTGTGAGAACATGTCTGATAATTACAAACTGGACATGCCATATATCCTTTTGTACTTCATCCAGACACATTATTATATGCTGGAAAATCATTTATAGACCACAACAGTGCAGCATGCAATTGAAAATTTGATCCACTGCCAGCATCATATATCTGCACACTATTTTCCCATAAGTCTTTTAATTCGTCTATCAAAGGTTGCATATATATATATATAATCTTTTCCAAGTGCTAGGGGGCCTAGAATAAGCAATGACATCATAAAAAATTGCTCCATACATTTCCAAGGGGGCAAGTTGTACGGCACCAAATAACTGGCCACATACTATATGATGTACTTATATTACCAAATGGATTAAAACCATTAGTAACGAAGCCAAGTCTAATATTATGAGGATCCACAGCAAACTACGAAAAATCATTGTCAAATGCTTTCCAAGTTTTTGAGTCAGCTGGGTGTCTCAACACCTTTCCATCATCTAAATGCTTATCTTTATGCCACCGCATCTCTAAGGCAGTTTTCTTGATATAAAAAGGCCTTGCAACCTTGATTTTAATGGAAGGTAACGCAGTATCTTATGCAGCACTTTCTTGCCTTTACCATCATTGATTTTCTACTGAGATGTATAACAAATAGGACACTCTTCATGATTTTCAAACTTCTTCCAAAACAATGCACAATCATACTTGCATGCATATATAGCTATATATCCTAAACCCAACCCACGCAACACATTTCTTGTGTCATAGTGGGACTTAGGAAGTGTCTCCCCTTCTGGCAATACTTCTTCAATAACCCAAGCAACATGTCAAATGATTTGTTACTCCATTAATTAAAAACTTTCAATGAAGCAACTTCACCAAAATAACAAAGTTGAAAACTTGGAACAACGGATATAATTCTCTTTCAGCATCCTTTAAAAATTTAGCAAATGTGTCTTGTGAACCATCATTTACATTACGGTCAGATACACCATTCTTAGGAGCCATATGATAATTATTTATGAAATTTTCAAAGTCATCCAGCATTTCATGGACTCCATCATCCTCCTCCATCTCATTATGTGTCATTCTATCACTGTCCATATCATCATGATCATAAAAGGTTTCATATGCCCTAGGAAATTTAAAGGTTGAATGCTCTCCATGAAATATCCACCTAGTATAATCTGTATCCATCCTCCGTATCAGCAAATGATTATGAACCACATCCTGACTCTTCACATACAAGTTCAAACAATCAATACATGGACATCTGACCTCACACTCTTTACCCATATGATCACCTATAAATTCCATAAAGGCTGGAACTCCCTTAACATACTGTTCAGTCCGCTTTTGTGCAGTCATCCAACTCTTATCCATCATGCAAAGATATGTAACACATGAGATAATAATTGCACCTAAGTTCTCTTCACACAACTCTTCACTTTTTGTGTTCGTTCCAATCTGAGATAAAAACCATCCATAAGAGATCATTTCTTTATTAAAGCAACTTTTGAATTAAAGAAACTGTCAAAGTAAAGAGGCTCCAATAAGACACACATCAAAGTTTATCCAAGTACATGGGGAGTGAAGGCAAAGACTGAAGTCAACATTGGTAAACCAACAAAGATCTAAAATTTACTGCAAACAGAAAAGGTATCTCCAATATACTCAAAAATATTGATAATATAATTAAAATTAACCAACAAATAGATTGAAGGAAAGTAAAGAACTAGAAAAAGATTTGCACATTTCTGTCTTGTATCATTTGCTTTTACAAATGGTTTAATCCTCAAAGTACAATAGTTGTTTGCTTTTAGAAATATATCTTTCATAAGAAATAGGTCATGTCAGTCGACACGACACTAACATTCTGGACCAAACATCAGCAAATGGCATGTATACACTAAATATAAGGAATACACATCTTAATTTACTGCAATCCAGGGTCTAAGATAGATCCTCTAAAATAAGAAAAATACTAGGAGATATAGACAAATAGAATGATGGTGGACCACAATGGCACAACCATCCACAGGTCATGTTACAAACATTTGAGATAGGCATGTTCTAGCTCCTGATATTCTTGTAAGGTGTTAGGCAATAAGTAACTATTTGTTAAAAGAAATATAAAGTACCTGTGGGTGCATCATGAAAGGCAAGGGAGTATCTATGAGGGACTAAAATTCTGAGGATTTTCAGATACCTGAAAAAATCACTATAAGCAAATTCTGTTATTCCAAAGAGCCTAGAATCAGGGAAGCAATGCGCACCACAAATTTCATTCATTTCTATCTTCCAACTGAGCAAATGTCATTTTTCATTATCATAGTAACTTTCAAGTCTTGTCCACTGTACAATAATTAGTTCCAAATTACATTATTTCCTATTGAAGGCCAAGTATACAACATCCTGAATAGATGTGAACCTAATTTAGATTTGATACATGTTTCAAAGGAACAGGTCTAAACAGAATGATACATGGTTCAGGTCTGAACAAAATTCTCAACCTAGACTAATTTATCAGAGAATCTATTTACTACTAAAACATGGCATGAATCAGTTTCAATGCCTTCACGAAACCTGAGCAGACCAAGTTTGTACTCACATACCATAATTGCTCATTTATCTACAGATAGCAACAGAAAGTGATAGTCAAACTGACAATAGTTCATGCAACGCAAAAGATGAAATGAGCTGACCTACTATCGGACACCCAAGAATGCTCGGTAGTGGGACTACCAATACTCCTTGGTCCGACGAACACATCCACTCTTTCAGACCGAAGTCGTTCCTCCCAGTAATCAGGATAGCTATTTGAGGACATGCGGTGAAAAAACATTCTTTGCCACAAAAGACAAGTGACATAGAGCACTTTAATAAACTATACCTTCAGCTTAACAAGATGTTTAGTTCAAGGTTTACGTTTATCCCTAACTAAGGACCTAGATGTTATCAAACTTTAAATTCTCAAAAGCCAGCAGGTAATAATATGCACACCATGTCAAGGAACTCTATCTTGGCTATTGGTTCTTCATATCTAACTCAGAAAAATCATCAACAAACAAACAAGAAGATCGAACCCAAATCCTACCACAAAACACATTAAGACCAAACAGAACAAGCAAAGCATATCTGAGATCGGACTAACAAAAAATGAAACCGATAAAATGGGTATGCATCAGGAATTGTGAATTTGTTTTATCTACATTGGTGCTTTCTGATCAATCCAAGAAAGAAAAACCAAATCAAGGAAAGAAATGAAAGCAAGCTCAAATTTTTCAGTAATAAGCAAATCAAATCAACAAAAATCCTTCTTGGGTTTGGATACTGCTCATTTAATTGGCTCCAAAGATTCATCTAAAATCCAAACAAATACATAAAAATTATAAGAAAACAAAGAAAATGAAAATGAAAAAAATCTAGGATCGAAATCTTTGTGATATTATGGAGGAATTAAACCAACCGACCACAGATCGAGCTTCCAATGGGGTCATTCGCGAGAGAAAAATAAAAGGAATGCACTCATTGGGAGAAGATGCGGCCACAGTCGCAGGGTGGCCACAAGTGCTGTGGGCGCCGAGGGCCTTGTAGTCAGACTGGACGGTGTAGGCCTTGGAGAAGCGGGCGTAGACCCACTGCTTGTGGCTGACGAGGTCGCCGAGGGTAGTGGGGAGGTCGTGGGATGGATGATGACGAGGAGTAGCGGAAGTGCTTCTTGATACCGACGAGGTCGTGGGATGGACGATGACGATGAGTAGCGGAAGTGCTTCTTGATGCGGACGAGGTCGGCGACGGCAGTGGGATAGACGGAGGAGAGAGCTAGGGCATGAGAAGGAGAAAGAGAGGCAGAGGCAAGGGGGGAGTTACGGAGGGAGGGAGAGGGAGAGGGAGAGGGAGAGAGAGAGAGAGAGAGAGGTGGGAGTGGGAGTGCGAGTCGTGAAAAATCCCTTGGCGCGTAGGCTGGGCGCCAAATATGTTCCTAATCGGCGACCAATGCACAGTCGGAAAATTAAAAGTTTTGACGATGCGAGAAAATTTGATCATTAATAATTTTAACTACAAAAATTTGGTTGACAAAGAAAAATTTCTATCGACTAAAATATAATTGGTCATGAATCATTTTGGTGGGCCAGCGTGCACATTTTGGCCAACCCTGTTGCCAATTCTTCATCAGGCATACGAGATAACACCAATATGTTTTTGATCCAAATAGTTATAATTTGATCGGTAGAGAATGTAATTTTTTTCAACCAAATTATATTTTGATCGACAATATATTTTTTTTTGTAATGGCTAAATCACATATGATTGCACTCATCTAAGTCCATGTGTACCTATGATTGCATGCTCTCATCTTCTTTGGACTTATACCTAATCCAAATATGGATTAGCCCCTCAAAGATCATGTCTTCTGGGCCTTAAAACCATAAAGGACCGAATCTCTATCCTAGGACCAAATCAATCTTAACCCTAAAACTCCAATCGATCCTAGACTCATGGAGCCAACACCATGGCTCCTCATCTGACCTTCCAAGGCTTAGGAGCACCACACTTGAGCTTAAATTGGAGCAGATATGAAATTGGAGCAGATGGATGTGAAGACAGCATCCTTACATGAAAACCTAGAGGAGAGGATCTACATGAAGCAACTAGCTGGATTGGAGGAAAGATATGTCTACTCAAGAGATCTCTCTACGATTTGAAGCAGTCACCCGCTAATGGTACAAAGATTTGATGCTTTTGTTTGATCCTTGATTTTTTTAGATGTGAATATGATAGCTGTGTATGTGAAGAATGTGGATGAGGATGATGCACTATATCTGCTTTTGTATGTGGATGATATGCTCATTGCCAGAAGGAGTGCCAAAGCAATGGATAGGCTGAAAATTGCATTATCTTCGAAGTTTGAGATGAAGGACTTGGGTCCAGCCAGGAAGATACTTGGGATGGAGATTTGCCAAGATAGGAACAAGAGTATTCTCCACTTGTCATAGGAAGGATACATTCAGAAGGTGTTGGAGAGGTTTGAGATGGATAAGGCCAAACCGGTTGGAACACCTTTGGCAAGCCACATCACTTTCGAAGCTATAGTTCCTCCAGACAGAGAAAGAGAAAGACTACATGGAGAGAGTTCCATATGCCAGTGCCATAGGCAACGTGATGTATGCTATGTGGTATTGTAGGCCAGACATAGCACATGCAGTGAACCAAATGAGCAGGTGCATGGCAAACTCCGAAAGGAGCACTGGAAGGCATTAAAGTGGATCTTGCGGTATCTTCAAGGAACTTAAAGGCTTGGTCTGATTTTGGACAATAAGATGGACCTAGGAGGAACTCCAATATCCCAAGTGAGTTTCAGATTCATTGGAAGGGTTTATTGATACTAACTTTGCAGGTGATCTAGATACAAGAAGGTCTACTACGGGTTATATTTTCTACATGTTTGGTGGACTTGTTTCTTGGAGATCAATCTTTCAACCTATCACGATCTTATCCACCATAGAGGTCGAGTATATAGAGATTATATAGGCTGTCAAGGAGGCTCTTTGGCTAAAGAGATTTATTATGGAGATGGGGGTGAAGCAGAGTACAATGGTGCTGCATAGTAATAGTTAGAGTGCTCTATAGTTGGTTCAAAATCCAATCTATCATGCATGCATAAAGCATATAGATGTGAGATACCACAAGATCAGGGAGCTGGTGGAAGAAGGTGAGTGAGTGCACACAAGTGTTTGGTCCTAGGGTGGAAGTTCGGCCTCCGCAGTCATGAGGCCCAGGAGATATGGGCTTTGAGGGGCTAATCCATATTTGGGCTAGGTATGAGTTCAAGGATAGTGAGAGCATACAAGTCATGAGTGTACATGGGCTTGGATGAGTGCAATCATATATGGTTAGCATTGGGTTTTGGTTTGAGTCAAATTTTAGGGTGCTAAAATTTATGAGTCACTTGTACAGATATATATATGTGGGTGTGATCATTCTTTGATGAAGTGAATCAAATCTTTTCTCCTAACTCATTCTCTCCTCTTTCTCCCTCTCTTGTGGATGCCCACCTCTCTCTCTCAACCCTAGCTGCCACCCATAAAAAGAACCCTAGATGCCCTAGGGTTTCAAGCTTAGAGCACCTCTATCAAACTCTAGTTGCCTGCCTCATTTGTCTCCCCTCTCTTGCCACCCCTGGGTTTATTGTTACTGATTCTAGATATCCACGCTCTTGAGAAGGTGCTCCAACAATTAGTAGTAGAGCTTGGAAGAGCGTAGATATGAAGAAAGAGTTAGTGGAGAGCAAGGTGCAGCATAAGGCGGCACAAGGCAGCCAACAAGATCTCTTGTCTGTTTCTTCTAGGATCTTTTCTTCTTGCTGGTTTTAGATTTTCAGAACCTGATGAGGGCATTTATAAGTGGTAGTAGTCAAGAAGAAGAGCCCCATAATATCAAATTGTTTGGGAGGAAGAAGGAAAAAAGGTCTTCAAGCAAAAAATCTGCAGCACATCACTTCCTAGTTATTCTCTTAGATCTTCCTTGTGGATTGTTATATTTTGGTTAGATCCAGCCATGGCAAGCAGTATCAAGGTCAACTTTGAACAATTTGATGAGAAGGAAAGCTTCTCCATGTGGAAGGTTAGGGTAGAAGATCTTTTGATCCAATATGAGTTGGATCTAGTGTTGGAGGAGAGACCTGATGGGATGACAGATACGCAATGGATGTCTTTAGAGAAGAGGGCATGTTCAGCAATTAGAAGATGTTTAGCAGACTCGATATTGTATTCAATGCTAGAAGAGAGGACTCTCAAGGGATTATGGTCGAAGTTGCACATCATATATGTGAAAAAAATATATGCAACAAGTTGATGTTGAAGAAGCGATTGTACAGCCTTCAGATGCAGAAAGGTGGAGACATCGTGATGCACATCCAGAAGTTCGACCAATTAAATAATGATCTGATGAACCTTGGGGTGAAGATAGATAAGGAGAACAAATCATTGCTCTTGCTATGCTCGCTGCCCTATTCCTATGATCTATTGGTGATGACGCTACTATATAGAAATGAGACATTGTATTATGAAGATATTGTCTCAATATTTAGATCCAATAAGCAGAGAAAAAAGTTGACCAAGGAAGGAGCTCCCTATGGAGGGCCTCGTTGTAGGGGAGAAGCCCAGAAGAGGAAAAGATAGGAGTGAGCATAGGGGGAGATACAAGTCCTAAAAAAGTAGCAAGGAGGCAAGGTGCTCCAAGTGTAAGGAAGTAGGGAACTTTAAGTGGGATTGTCCACTTTGGAAGAAGTGCAAGAGAGAAAGAGAAGGGACTGATTTTTAAGTTCCATTATTAATTTAAAGGAGGACTTCCTCTTGGTGGTTTCGGAAGGGTCCATGGTGTATTGAGGATCCAAAATGGCAGCAGCAGTGGTGGAGCAGCAAGAGGCCCAACAGGGCAGCGTTGGGCAGCTGACCTCATTTTCAATTTTATCTTTTGCAGGTACATCAGGAGGACTCAATATTTAGGTGGAGCACCATCCAGAGATACCTTCACATATGAAGAGAGGTTTGGCACAAGTTCATGGCCAAGGGGTGCAAAGAAAGGAGAAAAATTTCAGCACCAGTGGCGGTGTCGCACTGCACAAGTCGATGCAGAATGTGTGGCAGCCGAAAAAGAATAGCTCTGAGTAGATGGTGTTATATGCATCGGTTGTAATGAGAGGCAATCTTGAAATTTATGAGAAGGCTGAGGTAAGCCAAAGAGAAGATAGGTGGGTCTAGAGCATGACAGAAGAGCTGCAGTCCCTCCAAGAGAGCGTAAAATGGCGGTTGGTGCAGCTGTCCAATAGAAGGAAGCCTACAGGACGTAAGTGGGTGCCTAAATGCAAGGAAGGATCTTCAACCCAAGGGGAGGCAAATGTCTTAGAGGCCTCTAAGGAAGTTTCAAGGCTGAAGGATTTAGCATTAGTGATGGAGTTTGCACAAAGTGCTATCAGGATGCACGGTGACAATAGATTGGTGCAGATGGACCGCGCAAATTTTACCAAAGCTTTTGGGCACCAAGGTAGAGATTGTTAGCACAGGTGTAGTACTCCCAAGCCTTGGGAGGCCAGGTGAAGAGCTATGGTGTTAGCTTCATGAGTCTAGGATTGGTTCGGGTCCTAGGGCTAGGACTAGTTTGGTCTAAGGATGGAGGTGTGGCCCTCCACGATCTTGAGGCTTAGGAGACATGGGCTTTGAGGGGCTAATCCACATTTGAGCTAGGTATGAGTCCAAGAAGGTGAGAGCATGCAAGTCATGGGTGTACGTGGGCTTGGGTAAATGCAATCACATGTGGTTAGCATTGGGTTTTGGTTTGAGTCAAATTTCAGGGTGCTGAAATTTGTGAGTCACTTGTACACATATATATATGTGGTGTAATCATTCTTTGATGAAGTGAATCAAATTTTTTCTTCCCAACTCATTCTCTCTTCTCTCTCCTTCTTGTGGTTGCCTACCTCTCTCTCTCTCTCAAACGCTAGCCACCACCCATAAAGGAGAAACCCTAGACGCCCTAGGTTTTTCAAGCTTGGAGCGCCTCCATCAAACTCGAGCCGCCTGCCTTATTTGTCTCTCCTTTCTTGCCACCCCTTCTTGGGTTTATTATTGCTAGTTCCAGATCTCCATGCTCTTAGGAAGGTGTTCTAACAAATGGTAAGTAAAAATCTAGATTGATTATACCGATCTCAACAAAGCTTGCCTAAAGGATAGCTTCCTACTTCTGAAGATTGACTAACTCATCGATGTCACCTCAGGATACCAACTGTTGAGTTTCATGGATGCCTTCTTAGGATTAAAGCAAATCTAGAAGGCATCTGAGGATGAGGAGAAGATCATATTCATAACTGATAAAGGTTTGTATTGTTATAAAATGATGCTTTTCGGTTTAAAGAATATAGATGCGACGTATTAACACCTCACCAACAAGATGTTTAAATATCAGATTGGCTACAACATAAAAGTCTACATCGACAATATGCTCATCAAAAGTATAGAAGCAGATCGGCATATTATTAACCTGAAAGAGACATTCGCTGAGCTATGATGACACCAAATGAAGCTCAATCCAAATAAGTGCATCTTCGGATTAACTTTGAAAAAATTTCTCGATTTTATGATGACCCAATGAGGAATAGAAGCCAACCTAAAGAAGATCTGAGCACACTTTTACATGAAGCACCTGAGCACCAAGCGAGATATTCAAAGCTTATCAGGTTAGGTTGTAGCCCTCAGTCAATTTTTTCTAAGTCAGCTGACAAGTGCCTTTCTTTTTTCAAGGTGTTGAGACAAATGAAGAATTTTGAATGGTCAGAGGAGTGTGAAAATGCTTTTGAGGATCTCAAGCGGTACCTCAGATCCCCTCCACTTCTCTCCAAGCTGGAAGAAGGTGAGCGATTACTTTTATATTTGGCTGTTTCACCCAATACTATTAGTTTGGTTTTAGTTTGAGAAGATGCAGGAGCCCAAAAATTGATCTACTACATGAGTCAAATTCTTCGAGATGTAGAAACAAAACACTCTAAGGCCGCAAAAGTGATCTATGTGCTCATCACTTTGGCATGACGTCTCCGATCCTACTTCCAAGACCACTGAGTGGTTGTCCCAACTGATTGCCTCTAAAGGTGATCCTCCAAAAGACCGATACCTCTGGGAGCATGGCAAAGTAGACGATCAAGTTTGAAGAATTCGATATCAACTTTTAATCTCGACCCACCATGGAAGCCTAGGCACTCGCCTTCTTCCTCGCAGAGTGCACCATTCTCGATGATGAGCTATCCTCGACAAGATTTGGGGATGCTGGAGAGTCATCCTTGATAAGATCTGAGAACTTCGGAGAATCTTCACGATGGATTCTGCATGTTGATGGAGCCTCGAATGCATAAGGATATGGTGTTGGGCTCATTCTTGTCAGTTTGGATGGAGTTATGATAGAGTACACCCTCCGATTCAACTTCAAGGCCTCCAATAATGAGGCCAAGTATGAAGCCCTCATTATCAGACTTTGACTTGCAAAAGAGCTCAAGGTGGAGGATCTTAAGGTTTTCTCTGACTCTCAGCTCATCGTCGGACAAGTCCGAGAAGAATATGAAGCTTGAGATCCGACAATGGCAAAGTACCTATGGAAGTTTCAGGAAATATTAATGGCCTTTAGAACTCTGAAGGTCCAACAGAGCCCCAAGATGGAAAACACCCAAGCTAACATGCTCTCTCACCTTGCCACCTTAGGGTTGATTGACCATAATGGATGAGTCTTCATTGAGCATTTGCAAACTCAGAGTATTGAAGAGCCCATAGTGCTTCAAGTCGAACACGAGTTGAGCTGGATGGACCTAATTGTCGACTATTGTTCAAAGGAGAGCTCCTAATTGACCCCATCTAGGCTCGCTCAGAGAATTAAACAATAAGCACTGTGGTATGTATACCTCAATGGGAGACTCTACAAGAAGTCTTTCTCCCTACTTCTTCTTCGTTGTCTATGACCATCCAAAGTAGATTATGCTCTTCGAGAGGTACATAAAGGCATACACGGTAATCACTTAGCAGGTAGGTCTCTAGCCTACAAGATTATTCAATAAGGATATTACTGGCCGATCCTGCAGGAAGGTGCTGTCGAGCTAATCAAAAAGTACGAGCTATGTTAGAAGTACACCAACATCCAGAGGAGACTGACGGTCGAGCTCACATCAATCGTCACCCCTTGCCCCTTCACCTTTACTATGTAGAAAATCGATATTCTTGGACCATTCCCACAAGCGACTGGACAAGAAAGTTTTTGATCGTAGCAATTGATGATTTCACCAAATGGGTTGAAGCCAAGCCCTTGACACATATTACCAAGGTGAAAGATCGAGACTTCATATGGAAGTTGATCATTTGTTGATTCGAACTTCCATGAATTACATCATCAATAATGGGTGTCAATTCAACAATCAAAAATTCAAAAAATTTACTTAAAGCTTCACATCGACCATAGACTTACCTCGATAGGGCATCCACAGTCCAACGAAAAAGTCGAGGTGACAAATTGCATTATTCTGTAAGGACTGAAGATCAGACTTGACCAAGTGAAAGAAATATGGGTAGAAGAGTTTTATAATATCCTATGGGCATATCAGACAACACCCCAAACAGCAATCGAAGAAACCTCTTTCAACCTAGCTTTCAGAGCCGAAGCTGTTATTCTAATCGAAATTAGAATACCGTCGACTAGACTGGAGCTATACAATGAGCAAGAAAATCCTAGTCAGCTTCAGACAAGCCTCGACCTGCTTGAAAAAATAAGAGAAAGAGCTTGGATAAGAATGACCTCATACCAATAATTAGTAGCTCGCTTCTGCAATACTTGGGTTAAAACAAAAACTTTCCGACCTGGAGATCTTATTCTCAGATTGGCCGAAGTGTCCAAAACCACTGAACAGGGCAAATTGGCCCCGAACTAGAAAGATCATATCAGATTACAAAGTCATCCGATCTGGAGCATACAAACTGGAGACCTTCAATGGCACCCAAGTTCCTCGGATCTGACACTCCGAGAATCTTTGGATGTACTATCAATAAGAAGTGTAATCACTCTAGTCTCATCAATCAAATTATTCTTCTCCAAGTTTATACAGATTTCTTATTGGAGTGACCCAGCAAGGAGACCGACTAAAATCGGTCATGTGTGACTGCAAATAAAATTGTCGGAATTAACCAAGGATGACAATGAAGGGGCTAATTAATCTTTTGGAGATCTCATACAGACAAGTTACGCAGAGGCCTATGATGACTCGATGAATATCACCATGAATCAACTTCAGATTGTGCTCGGATGACTCCTTATAAGAATCCTCCCGAACATCTCCATAAGGGTCAGATTGAGGGAATGACAATGACTTGGTACTAACATTAGGCCAACAGCCATAGAAGATGCAACAAAGAGATAACAAAGGGATATTTTATTCAAAAAGTCTGTACATATTCCGTAAAGAGCTTATTACAAGATAATATCATTACTACAAAAAAAGATACAAGACTTAAGTTTTGTCGACGTCCTCGAGCTCAACCATTATCCTTGGGTATGAAGCTGAACTATGCTCAGCAGGGTCCTTAGTAAGATCCATGCATAAAGACTTTCTCCTTTTGATGGTCATCGATCTTCGGTAAAGAACATCGGGGATGGAATAGCGGGTATCATCTCAAGAACCCACCTATCTTCCAGATATTTCTTTAAGGAGGTCAGAAAGCTCACTTACTAGGGGAAAGGACTGCCCCTTAGAAAGGTCTAAGATCCTTCTGTGGAGCATAATGCTGAAACAGTCCCTGAAGGCCACCACTGCAACTCTGTGGTCAGAGCAACGGATCTTTTCAATACCTCCCATGCCAAATCGAAATTCTCACCAACACATTCCCTTGAGGTGCTTTATGACTAATCAGAGGTAGGAGGAGGCTCCCTTAGGCAGAGGAAGGTTTTGATAATCTCACGATGTCAGATGAGGTGGTGCCACCACCACATTATGAAAGATTATTGGAATGATACCAGCCTCAAGCAATAGGATCCCATTTATAGGAAAGCTAGACCTCAGTACCTCCAACCACTCCCTCTAACTACGTGATAGGTGTTACCATGTGAGAGGCCTCGGAGACCACACCTCTCGAAAGTTAAGAGTTTTAGTCCTCCTTCCTAATAGACCATCATTATCAAGAAGCACCAGCATTAAATGCCATGATCTCTTAGGCTTTTGGGTAGTACAACCCTTCGATGCATGGTCCCCCAAAGATATCTCAGCTCTGACTGAGATCTTAGGAATCGTATTTGGCAAGGCACCGATAACAATAATGATTAAGATATTCAGACACCAAACTGAACCCTGATGATTGGATCAAAGGATCAATTCCTCGAAGACATCTCAACTCTGGCTGAGACCTCCAAAATTTTGTTCGAGACAGTATTGATGACTGGAGAATATCATGATCCAAGTTAGGACCCTCACAAATAAAATTCTTAGAACAGATCTCAGGACACAAATGAAGTTATCAACTTAGCAAAATCTACCCAATGTGTGGATATAGACTTTGATAACCCACATCGGCAAAAGCATGACTCCGAGAATGGTCCCCATCTGAGGACAATGCCTTTGGATGAGACGACTATCAAAAAATCAAACTCCAGAAGATAGCCAGAGGTCGGTTATCCGACAATGCTGATGAGTTGGCAAATTTTAAGCCTAAACCTACTCTCAAGCCACTTTGGAAATCAATGTCAGATGAAGGATGACCTCGACATTGGCTCTACCCAAGGCCAATGATTTGAAGGAAAATTCCTAAGGTTCAAGCTGACCTTGGGAGCTATGTCGGTAATAATCCAATGCTAATTATGGGCTCCTATCTAGAAGGATAACCTTGGTGAAACGAGGTCTCAAAAGCTGTTCGATGACAAACGACGTACTTGGATGTCAGCCGACATTCATGACTTGGCAAAATTCAAATTTGAAAATAACTCAAAGTTGGCTTTTGGAAAGTTTCTCTTGGGTAAAGGCAAAACAATCTGAAGACAATTCAACCCATATCCGATCAATCAAGTAAGCATTCATGTTTGAGAAAAGAAGTTCATTTCATTAGAAGTTTCATTTACAAACTACCAGGGTAAATAAAGCCAAAAAAACAAGATATAGAGGCTTAAAACTCCTCAAAAGATATTTCGGCTTCGACATCGACAGTCGACTCGGCTACAGGACTCGAAGCTATGATCGGCTTGGTGATAGGAGGTTTGGCTACAGCAGGCTCGGCTAGCTCCTTGGTCAGTGGCTGATCTCCCCCCCTCCGACCTCCACCATGTGGTTCCATCGATCCGCATTAACTTTGGGAAAGAGGTGTGCCACCAAAGCCATATCCAAAAGCCACCGAAGGAGCTTCGATAACTTTGGCCTCAAACTTTGATGAATTTCTTGAACTCCTCGATAGCCTTCGACTTGGCCTCGATGATCGCCTTTGCCTTATCGGTTTCTGCTCAAGCCTCCATTGATTTCATTTCATCCTCGACCACCTTCACTGCTGCCTTGAGCTCGGAGATCCTCCTTTGCTTCACCTCTGTGAGCCCATGCTCCACGATGAGGAAGCCCTCGAGCTATGCGACCCGATCTTTGGTGGCCTGGAGCTCAGACCTAGCCCGAGAAGCATCTTCCTCCGAGGCTTTTTTTCGAGCCTTTGCTGCCTAAAGATCTCCTTGTAACTTTTTTTTGACTCGGTTGAGGTCGATGACTACTTTAATGATGTAAGCTACATCGTGCATTAGCTGTAATAGAAAACCAAAGTAAGAGGACTTCAAGTATAAGAAGAAAAAGTGACTAAGTAAAAAACTTCCTTTAGAAGATCCCTGAATAATGAGGATAAAGCCTTATCTAGAGGTCGGGCCTTTGTCACAGCTAGTCAGAAGGTAGCAGCATCATCTTGATGGTCTCCTGGGTGAGTTGCTGATTATAGAAAGTTGAGTCATCCCTCTAAAATTTTGCCACCAAAGTAATGAATTCCTCCTTGATCGTTGATGAAAAGGGCCCCGCTTTTGGCTGAGCTGTGGGATCTCGAGCTATCAGGTGACTGCGAAGGAATTGAACTGAGCCGATGATGAGGTCCAAGGAGGGGATGGTGGAGTCACTGTCCGGATAGGTTTTGAAGCAGTCAAGAGAGCTACCCTCAGGGGCAATGTAACGACAACCTCCTGTGTGTCATCGATCTTGATGGAATCTATACTGGAGGTCCCAACAGATCTGCTGGAAGTTGATAGAGCTACAATTGAGAAAATTGTTGGCCTTACCTTCTTCCTCGATGAACCTTCTCCCAAGGTGGAGCTTGATCTCTTCTTCAAGAAGGCCAACTTGATTAACCCAAATTGGGCCTCATCATTGCAAAACTGAAGACCAAAATTAGTACAAAAATTAACGAAGTCAAGTCACTAATAAAGTAAAAGAATTTGATCATACCTCAAAGAAGAGCCAGACTAAGACCGACATCATAAAGTGTTTGCTTGGCCATCAGTTCACTCAACTTCGGTACCTCGACGTCAAGCAACTTGTGGTAGTCCTCCTCATCCTCGGGGAGGATCGACTTCTCCTTGTTTGGAGAGAGCCAAGAATCGCTCTAGATCTAATTGAAGCCCCAAAGAAGGTCTAAAGAGACAAAGAAGAACTAACATTTTCAATCATGAATGGAGGAAGAAAGTTGGTGATAAACTTATACCTATATTGAGGACTGAAGTACCATCACTCTCTCTCATGGGGGGCTTCTTCAAGGTGAACAATGCTCTAGAGAGTGAACTCTTTGATTGGATACAAAGTCAATCAAACATAATGACAAAAATAGTGATCACCTGAATAGAGTTCGAAGTGATCTGGATTGGAAGGACTCTAAAGAAGTCAAGAATGTTGAAAGTGAATGGGTGGAAAGGCAACCAAAGACCAGTTCAAAGATTCTCCTCATACATGGTGACTCGATCCTTTGGGGCACTCGAAACATGATCTTCTTCGCTTGGGACTTTGAGCTGAAAAGTAGAAGGAATAGAGTATCGAGATCGAAGCCTTCGAAGATCGGCCTTAGTAATGGATGACCCCTTGCTCTTAGGACCAAAGAAGTTTTGAATCCCTGCACGGGACTCACTGGTCCATGCGATTCAGGATCCTGATGTCCAGATGAAGAGGCGACCTTGGTACTGGTTCGAGGACTCTCCTCGGACCTAAACTGGGGAGAAGGCAGTTGAGAACCCTAGCTGCCTCCATGACTTTTGCCTCGATCCTCACTATCGAAAGATATTTTGAAATAAAGGAGGATCAAAAGGAAGAAGAAGAAGACTGGCAAGAGAAAGAAGTAAAGCAACTGGAATGGAGGATGAGACAAGAAATCAACCCAAAAAAAAGAGCGGCTTGATTAGGAAAATGTCGCTGGCATCGGGGGAAGAGATGGAGATCACAGCAGCAGGGAACCTTCGACGGGCTGGAAGCTGGGACACTGGGGGTGGATAGTGATCGAAAAGATAAGAATGTTGAGAGAGTAGTACTATATATACTATCTATCGACAGTCCAGATCGGACCTCGAGCTGTTAGATGCGGGACATGTGGCATAAATCAGAGCCATCTGACCAAGCAACTCTTCGATGCACCACTGTTCTAATCCGGCCATGCAAACCAATCTGTGAGAAATAGCTCAGAGCCAATTGACTTTTGACATGTGGTAGCCTCTGATTGGTTAGTTTGTAACTGCCAATTCTCGACCTTCGAAGCCGAAAGAATGATCTATCTCGAGCCATCCATCCCTCATAAATACTTTGGGATTCGCAAAGTGCTAAATCTTTCCAAATAATTAAGGCACGACTCACAAAGTGACTTATCAAATCAGTATCAGATTTCATGAAGCGATGCGATGGTTTATCTGAAGACCAGACAACTCGGATTCATCAGCTCGGATAAGCGTCGAGGACATATTCTAAGGATTATTGCTTCTTTCACTCGAAGCAAATACTTTGGGTTAGGAAGTGGGGACAAGTGTTACAGGGTCATACTACCTGAGCCATTATCCTCAGGACTCATCCTCAGATGTCCTTCTCGAATCGACTGAAATACCAAGATGAACTCCAATGATGAAGATCATCCGGACATCCTGATAAGGAAGCAGACGACTTCACCAGACTTAGCCCTCGGACATCATCCTCGGCCATACACCAAGGATACCAACATGTCGTCACCGATCTGGTGGTTAGTCTAACATTGATGATTCCAATTGATGACTCATCAAGACTGCTCTGAAGGACTGGCTCAAAGCAACTTCTTCAGCCTCCAACTGACCCTTGGCTTGGCCGCTTACCGACCCCATGGGATGGGATCATGCCGACCATGTGGGATGAAGTCCAATGACCAACATCGACATAGATACATCCATGGTGAGGCCTCAATCAAATACCAATCTTAAGCCATCAACCTATTCAATTACATAGGCAACCAATCAGAATCTTCCAACAAACTGTCAGAACGTCCCCACTATCTATGACTAACAATCTCTGATTTGTAGATAAGTAGACAGATTCCCTATCCTAATGGCCTGATGGATCGTGGCCTATTCTAATGGCCTATCGGATTCAAATGCAATGACCTATGACTCTACCTCCATACAAAGAGATAACTGGGGATCCGAGGTGAGCTAACCTTGACTTCATAGAGAAAATGTCCATGCATTTTCATCTTTTCTCTCTCTCTCTCTCTCTCTCTTTTCTACTATTCTCAAGCTCTAGCTAATTTGAGCATTGGAGGGTCCCCCGTCAGAGAACACCCCATATGAGCGGACTTCTCTTGTAGGTCTCCATTGACATCCCAGTGTCCAGATTTGCACTCAACCTCGACCACATTAGCTTCAATCGGAGTCTTGTGGCAGATATATATAATTATAGATATAAGTTGGATAATTAAACTTATGATGATAAAATCAAAGATGTTACTAAATATATGATAAATCAAGTTAATAGCATATTTATATGATTGTATATATTTTTTAAAATTAATAAGTACTATATAAAATTATATAGGATTATAGATAGATTTAGATATTCAGATATAAATCGGATAGTTATTTATTCATATCCATATCTATTTTTTTTTTACAGATATGAAGATGGATACAAATATTAGTTAGATCCTCAAATTTTTGTCCATATTCGGATTGATTTGGATACAAAAATGAATCTGGATGGATATTATCCATACCACTTTTATCCCTAGTTTGAGTTAGTATTTTATTAAATTATGATTAAAGTATTGGAGAAAGATAGATCTTAGGATAAGCATAGATTTTTCAAATTATTAGATAGAAATATAATTTATTCTTAATTTTAGAGAATTTTTATAATTTACTCAAAAATAATTATAATATCTAAAATTGTCCCCTCTTCTACGAAAATAGACGTTTGTGCATAGAAATTTACATGCCGGTCATCTAGAGGAAAAGCTATATACCTCTACCCATATATCTTGCATGTTGAACATACTTTGACATATGTATATGTGTAAAAATAATTGAATTGCTCGGTAGCTTGTATCATAGTCCTACATTAACTAATAAAAGAGGTGCCATATTGGTTTTATTAGCTTGGGCCGACCCTCCTCCTAATAGATTCAAGTTTTGGACTGAGTATATGACAAATGGTATGAGAACAAGATACATTATACATCAACTTTTACTGGCCACAAGGGTCCTCATCGAGCATTATTTGGATCAAGAAGGGCCTAGTAAGATATGAATAGGGCCCAAGCCATTAGTGGGCCCCCTTCTCAAGTAGGAGCCAAGATGGTGAGGGCGTCACAAGATTGAGTAGGAGAGATTATTATGGCCCTACATTAACTAATAAAAGAGATGCCATATTGGTTTATTAACTTAGGCCGGTCCTCCTCTCAATAACTTAAGTTTCTGGACTATAAATCCATGGTACCTAATAGTTGTACTAAGGTGACTTGGGTTTGCATCTTCACTTGGGTTTAGAGGTCACAAGCACTTATAGAGTATGGATCTCTTGCTTTTTCTTTTTTTAAACATGTGCAATTTAAAACTATAATCATTCATGAGTTAGTGGTACTAAAATGGATGCATTAAGAATTAGTTTTGAATATGTAAAATTATTTCTTAAATATCATTTTAATAAACTAAAATATTATCAAAATATTTAACAATTTTGTAATTTTAAAAGCTCTATAAGTAAAAGTGAAGATTCTAAAGGGACGCAGGTACTCGTATAAGAACAAAGGAGAGTTCATCTAAGAGTTAAAGAGTTTAGGAACTCCTAATCAAAAAATGGAAAGGGGATCAAACTTTGTGAAAATCTTGCATCCTGGGACAAGTAATTGCTATTTTTACAAATCTAGATTCACTCCTTATTCTTATTTTTTATTTTAATTATTAAGAGATAAAGTAGATGGCTTCCAAAATGACTACCAAATTCTAAATATTAAGCAACCATGAAGGTGTGTTTTAGATACCTATCTAGCCAGTTGATCAACAGTTGCTAAGTCACTCTTAACTGATGGCTTAGTGGCATGATAAAATCAACAACAAAGCAAACAACAGGCAGGACTGCTAGGAGCTCGGTAATAAGAATAGTATAACAGCGGCTGATTGAATGCGCCAAACCACAAGAAGACTTCTCCTATGATCTCCAATTGTAAAACCAATTCCATACTGCAGTGAATCAATCTTAAGCTTTCAACAAAGTAGACCTTTAGCATCCCTAGGAGGGGATTTGAAAAGTTAATGATAAAGTTTGAAGATTTCTCCTAATAAAACTCTAAGATGTCTTTAAATGGGTAGTTGAATTCAACTGTTTGAGAGCAAGCCATATCTTTGGGAACCAAATTTGATGGCTAAGATTGCTTGATGAGATAAAATTCTTGGAGGAAAAGAATAAAATGCTATGAGAATCTAGATTAATGTACAGGTTAAAAGGTCTAGTGGGAATTTGAATTGGTGGACACTCATGAATAAAAAGAATAAAAAAGTAGATCTCTATTATAGACTTTTTACTTGCCTATAACAAATTAAGGAAGTCTAAATTTCATTAGTTGGCTCAACATATGTTTCCTAATTTATCTAAGAATCTGTCATATCAAAAATATTCACTTTCCAGGTAAGAGATGAATAAAACTTTTCTAAAACTAGTTATTCATATATATCATAGTGTTATTTTAACAATTTTGCCTCTAACAAATCAAGCAAATATATATGACAAAAGAGATAATTTGTTTTCTCCATCCGCCACTTTCAAGTATATGCTTATATAACCATACGAGGCAATTATTTACCCTATAGTTATGATGTTCATTATGATAATGATAATTTATGAGTAGTGGGATGTGGTGAGACTCAGTCAAAAAAAAAAATACCAATATGACACTAGCTTTTGTATTGTACCTTTAGACTAATATTTTCTCATGAATTACGCCAATTCTCATGTCAATTCCTAGTAAGTACTTATATACTTGTTAAAGTACATATTATATTAAAGATTTTTTTTTCTACTTTTCTTTTGTTTCTTAGATTTTTCTAATGAATGTCATCTTCTACTTCTTATGCTTCCACCAAAGATGTTTGTTAATTTTTGTTGTCCGACATAATAATGAAATATAATCATATAGGTAAGGTGAAAATGGAGAGAAGCTCCACTAACGTGGCCTATCAATTGATGCTCTCACCCAAATCATTCCTTTCAAGCTGTGATTGTCATCTCTAAAAAGAACATTAGTGCTAGCTTTGTTGAACGATATATTGTAATACCCCAAACCACCAATCTAGAAATTGCATACATCTTAAAGCATGAAAAGAAAAAAAAAATTAAAGCCAGCACGTGAATGAAACTCCCGAAGGAGTCTTCTCTTTCTTCCAATCCAAGTCCCAATCATGGTGGAAGTCAGATTCATCGGTTTCTTCCCCCCCTCTACCTCTATTTAAGAAAAAAATTTTTTTTCTTCCCACCATCGATCAATAGGGGTGGCAATCGGATCGGATCGGATTATAAATGGATCGGATCAGATACGGATTAGATCCGAAAACATCCTAAACCCAATCTGTTTATCAAATAAATTAGATTTTCAAATCTGAACTTGATCCATTTAATAAACAGGTCATCCGACCCGACCCGTTTAACCTATTTATTAAACAGTTAACTTGTTTAACCGACCCGACCCAACCCATTTAATTGTTTATCGTTTAACCTATTTAATAGATGAACAACCTATTTAACCAATCCGACCCAATCCGTTTAATTATTTTAAATAAGATAAATATCATAATTCACAAATAGCCAATAAATTTAATTCAAGACAAAATATATCATTTCAAACTGGAACACATTATTCTTAAAGGAGAACAAATGCTGCCACTGTTTAACATATGATCACTTTAAATAACATAAAGCATGAGGATAGAAAACTTGCTCAATAAAAAAAAAATTTGCCAACCAAGCAAGTAATCATAGTGTTTTTAAGTCCAATCTCATATCATGCATGAAAGTATGAAACCTGCAATATCCTATTGTAAAACATAAAATACGTATATCAAAATATTAAGTTAACATGTTATCGTAAATAGCATCAAAACATATTCTCAAATTACATCCCAATGATGATAAAGAAGATAACAACGCTGCAATAGTAATACATACAGAAGATTCAAATAGGATATAATATTAACTTTAAGCCAAATCCCATCACCAACAATATATTCAAATTAAATCGGTAGTAGTGGCCTAAAAGCCTAGCTTTTATGAGTTTCAGCAATTAACCAGAGAGGCTCGAGGCTCATGTTGCCCATCATCATAGTTCATAGAAGCCCAAGATTAATTTTTTAGAAGAAACTTATCCTAATTCTTGCATGAAAAATTTATATTTTAGTAATGTTCAATTGAGTACAAAATATTGATAGAGAAAAAGTAAATGTACAAACATATGGTACAACTTCAAATATATAGATCTGCTAATTCAGATTCTCATCTATCTCAGAAATGATAATAAGGTTGCTGCATCTGAAAAATATCAGAATAGCAAAGAATGGAAAAGAAAGATCCATGCATATCTAGAAAAAGAAGACGATGCTCAGATTTGATAAAGTGATAATTAATCTACAACAATTTCAAAACGACTAAAATCGGTTGCCTATAAAAAAAGGCCATCCAAGATTGTTGCCACTAGAAATAGTTGAGTCATCAAACATATATCCAAAAATCATCATAGCCTCCATAATACATGTCTAAAAATATGAACAATGCAATCCAAAAAAGAATGTATAACCATGAAACAACCCGTTTAACTGATCCAACCCAACCCATTTAACCTATTTTTAAATAAGACAAACATCATAATTCACAAACAACCAGAATGTTTAATTCAAGACAAAATATACCATTTCAAACTGAAAGTTTAGAAATACATTATCCTTAAAGGAAAACAAATGTTGCCACTGTTTAACATATGATCACTTTAAACAACATAAAGCATGAGGAGAAAATTTGCTCAATAAAAAAAAAGCTTGCCAGCCACGTAAGTAATCATAGTGTTTTTAAGTCCAATCTCATATCATGCATGAAAGTATGGAATCTATAATTTTCTATTGTAGAACATAAACTACATATATCAAAATATTAAGTTAACATGTTACTGTAAATAGCATCAGAATTCAGAACATATTCTCAAATTACATTCCAGTGATGACAAAGAAGATAGCAACGCTGCAACAGTAACACATACAGAAGATTCAAATAGGATATAATGTTAACTCTAAGCCAAATCCCATCACTAATAATATGTTCAAATTAAACAGGTAGTAGCGGCCTAAAAGCCAAGATTTAATGAGTTTTAGCAATTAACTGGAGAGGCTCAGATCTGATAATTAATCTATAGCTAAATTAAAACAACTACAATCAATTGCCTATATAAGAAAGCCATCCAAGATTGTTGCTGTTAGAATTAGTTGAGCTATCAAATATATATCCAAAAATCATCATAGCCTCTACATACAAACTTTAAACAAACTCAAAATTGCTTAAAACTCAAACAAGTACCTAAAATTCCAAACAAAGACAACATAACAATATCTATTGTTCTTAGTCAAATAAAATCAAAAGAAGTTCCAAACAAAATACAACATAACAAGATAATATGTCCGAAAAATATGAACAACACAATCTAAAAAAGAATGCATAACCATGATTCATCTTATTATGGTTGGGATCAATTTTGGCCGAGCCTTGAGTTGATTGGGCTTCATTGATGGAACTAGAGTTCATGACATCTTCTATAATCTCATCTAACTCGGGTTTGAAAATATCTATATTGAAAGATTACAATAGTTAATAATAAACTCATTCAAAAAATATAATAGCAATACAATGATTAAATTATATACCTTTCTTTTCAAATATCTAATCTCGAGTGTAAATCATGGCCTCAGCGACATCTGGTTTAAGTGAACTACGATACTTATCAAGTACCCGCCCATCAATACTAAAAGTAGATTTAGAGGTAACTGTAAATATTGGAATAGTTAAAATATCATGTGCCATGAGAGAAAGATGAGGATATCGAAAATGATGGCTTTTCAAAATTCAAGGATGTCTAAATTGGACTTTTTATTAACTCTTGACTCATCTAAGTATAATTCCAATTCAGATTTCTATGCTAGTAGTCA